>JAMFTG010000221.1:0-216816 GCA_023974075.1 Chaenocephalus aceratus
TCCACCCTCCATAATTGCACTTGCTTCAGTTGCTTGCCACTTTCTAACGGCGGTGAGAGTGGTGCAGTGACGCTATCTATCTTCTATCGATTAGATTTATGATTCGAAAATTATAAAAGTAGGGTAGACATGTGGATATTTTCCGACTGAACACAACGTGCATTTATCTAACAGGTTCGTTTCCACTGACCTTATTTCGAGCTATTTTCCAAAATCCTAGAAATCCCGTTGCTTTTTTGTCGAGGGAAACCGAGCGCAGCTTACTTCCTGGTTTTAGGACGCGTCACTGCCACACTAAATTGATGCGATTTGATTGGATTGTGAGGCAAGGGAAGCCAGCCGCCTCTGGCTTCCCTTGCCTCACAACAAGCCGTTTAGGACAGAGAGTGAATACACAGACTATACAGAGATGCTGAGAAACCAATGTGAGTTTGGAACATTGCACAATGTAAATCTATTCTAGTCGACCTCAGCAATGGAATTATGATCAGTAGAAATGGCCGTGACACGGGACCTTGAAGTCTTGTTTTTAGCCAATGCATCTTAATCATCTTTAGGTCAAAGTCTCTTGATTAAAAACGTCTTATTTTTTAGGGAACTCACCAACTAACATCAGAAAACAGAACACTTCTTATCATTTCTGGCTTTTTTTAGTAGTTAGTAATAAGTTCAAAATAAGTTTTCCCATCTAAATACAAGATCTCATTTTTCTAATTATCCCATCTTTACTTCGAGAGATCTCACCAAGCCATGTTGTGCTTGTTCTATTGGCAGATTTGTTCACTTATTAAAAGCGAAAACTTGTTTTTAATATATATTTACTTGTTTTTGGAGCAGCATGTTTTCCAGTGCAGAAGTGTGGCTGTATTAGTCTTGTTAGATATTATGGTAAAAGAGGAAAACGGGAAACTGTATGATACAGTTTTCAGAATATAGAAATATAATAGTTACAATTGTTCAACAGTATTAATGCATTTGATTGTTGCCTTCAGGGATACACAGGTGTGCCTGGTGAGCCTGGAAAGGATGGGATTCCTGGAGAGATGGTACGTAACAGATAATCATCTAGACCAGTGCTTCTCAAAGTGTGGTCCGCGGACCACTGGTGGCCCGTGAGCGCCCCCTAGTGGTCCGCGAGTATATTGGTAACATTTCACATTTGAAAGAAATACATTTATTTAAGTTGTTCGCACTCTCGCGGGAATATCTCCGCAATGGAGCGAGCTTAAGTTTCACTTTCGATTGCATGATATAGCCCAGATAAACACCTTCATCACACATGTGGCCACTTGTTTGTACCATGTGCAGGCGATTTGTAATCTGTTCTATAAAAACCATGTGTATTTTTATATTTGTGGAGTTAGGTGGTCCGCGAGTGTTTTTTTATTGGTTAGGTGGTCCATGGTATAAACAAGTTTGAGAAACACTGATCTAGACAACAAATAATGCTTATTCTTAATATCCAATGTTCCTTTTGACACCGTCTCTCTGTGAAAACAAACTACTGTGTGAGTTCCAGAAGACGGATACCTGGCAGCAAACATACGGCTCAATCTGATTATCTCTGTTCTCGCTATTTAATTAATTTGTTCTTGTTTGCGCAGGGAACAGATGGAGAGGCAGGTCTTCAGGGGCCACCCGGTCGCATGGGAGATGATGTAAGGACACCTCAGTCACAAGGTGTATTACAGAATGTATATTTATATATATGTAATTATGTATTGTCATTGTAGGGCGTAAGAGGACCCATTGGATTCCCTGGAACCCTGGGAGAAAAGGGAGATAAAGTATGTTAAACCCAGTTCCTACTAAAGCATGCTTGTTACAAATAAAGATGATACTGATATACATTTCTGTTCAAAGGGTCCTCCTGGTTTCAATGGTGTCCAAGGACCTACTGGCCCCCCTGGAGCTCCCGTAAGCGACCTAGTTTCTTCTGCTGATCAGCATTTATTCTTAAAGCAAAATAGTTGGACATATTGAAATCTAATTCTCCGATGTGCGTCTGATCTGTCCTCTTTTAGGGTGTGGAGGGAATCCGTGGTCGCCAGGGTTTGGAGGGACCTAAGGGCGAGGATGTAAGTTGCTTTCTTTGTGGATACTATTGCAAATTATCATTGGAAAGATTGTAACGATTAAGAACATTTTTTAATTGATCAGGGAGCTGTGGGACCTCAAGGAGAGCAGGGTCTTGTGGGAGAAAAAGGAGACGTTGTGAGTGGATTGGATTCAATAGTTGTATTGTTGAGCACAGCATTGCTTCAAATGTATTTGAAGTCTAACTGCGTGCTGCGTATTTACAGGGAGAGTCTGGAAAAGATGGCATTGATGGTATTCCTGGAGTTGATGGAGCCAAGGTTTGAAGCTTATTAATATGCATCTTTTAGAAAAGTAGAAAAGTGTTTGACAACCAGATATATATTCGTCCATCCAACACCAATTATTATTAATTGCGATGTATACAATGTTCTCAACAGGGAGAAGCTGGTACTGCTGGGACCGTCGGTCTCAGGGGGATTGTGGGTATTCCTGTAAGTCTGACTTCATTTTCTTTCATTGTTGTTTTTATATCATAAAGTTAAATGTGAGAACCTTAAAAAAGTCCTGTGGAAACATGTATGCCAGAATAAAAAACCTGCAATTACAGCTTATCACCAGAGGGGCTGCCAAAGAGCACACAGCGCATCTCTGAAGTGTATTAGCATGTTAGCAAGCATGTTAGCAAGCATGTTAGCAACCATGTTAGCAAGCATGTTCTTTGTATGATTATAGAACTGGTTGAGGTATTAATACGGTCAAAGCCAGAGATAATAGAGCTTTTAAAAACACCAGACCAATCTAATCTTAATTACAACTTTGAAAATGTACAACTCAAAACCTGTTGATAATGATATCTCTAATACGGCTAATAGGTAGCATCAGTATATGGGCCATTCTACCGAATTGATGCAAAGTGCAGTTCCACAACAAGAACAAGTATTTAACAAAACAATTAAGTATTCAGACATAGATATTTACTAAGAATATGTTATGGTCTATTTAAACACAAGGCTTTAAATGATATAGTGATAAGCTTAATATATACAAAAACATCATTTATAGGGTACCACAGACCGTGGAGGCTTTTAAAAAAGGCCTCAAAACCCATCTCTTCAAAAGAGCCTTTGCCTAGACATTTTTATCACCCTTTTATTTATTTTTTATTTTTGTATTGCTTTTTTTTCTACCGTGTTGTGTAATATTTATTTATACTGTTCATGCTCACTACTTGTAGCACTTCGGGATTTGAATTCAAATATGAAGTGCTTTATAAATGGAACCCATTATTATTATTATTATTATTATTATTATTATTATTACTTTCTATTGGGAAGTAGCTGTCCCCAACCCTGACATCTAAATGTCATGTTCTGTAAATAACACTTAAAACATTTTTGTTGGCAACATTAGTACTCAGAGCAACTAGTAAGGCTGTGGTGTTTCAAAATAAAACATATTTTTATTTGTTTTTTTGCAGACATTACACTTCGAGCGCATTATATAAAGTACAGGACAATTAGTTTGTTACAGGAAAGAAAAATACCCACCCCCTACCCCATTAGGTCACTGAAAACATTATAATAATACAAATACATAAAATAATATATACAATAAAAGTCACAGGTAACAGGAATACAACAGATTCACATTGAGTAGAAAAATAAATAACAAAAAAAACGTTAAATATTCCACATTTCTATTCTTTATTGACCGTACTTTTAAAAATACAGTATACATGTATTACTAAATCTTTGTGTATGTCGTGTTCCTATAGGGCCTGCCAGGGAAGCAGGGCGTAGCAGGACCCGCTGGTGCAAAGGTAATTAGCCTCATCACCTCTTTTTAATGAAGCATGTCCACAATGTGCATCCAGAATGTTGTTCCCGCACCATTAGACATGAACGCTGAGCGGAGAGACATTCGAACACGATGCCGGTTTTGTTTTAGGGTGACATCGGAGCTGAGGGTGCCGTCGGGCCAGTCGGACTTCCTGGAAAGATTGTGAGATTATCCGTTTTATTATCTGCTCACTCTTTCATTACAATCATTCTTTATTCATGCCGGTCGTATGTTCAAACCCAACATGTGTTTTCGTAAAGGGAGAGCCTGGAGATAATGGAGAAGATGGGAACACTGGAGAGAAGGGATCCACGGTGAGTTCACTTTTCAGTTTCAGGATATTTCAAGGTTTCAGTTCTTTTGCATTTCGTTGATTTTCTTTTTTACGGTTTTAAGTGCATACATTTCAAGTCCAAAAGTAAACTGCAGTCGATGCTTTAACTCTATTGATTATATATTTCCAGGGTGAAACCGGAAAGCAAGGGCCACTCGGCGCTGAGGGTCCTCCGGGCATCGTGGTGAGAAAGGATTGATATAATGTTCCACATACAGACATGTTGACGGTGAAATCACAACAAAATCTTGTTTACAGAGCACTTTCATTAAGTACTTTACAAAGCCATTAACAAAGATGGATATAGAGAGGCGACGTCCCGCCCATCTACTTCCGCCCCATGGGACCTTACTTCTGAAAAATGATGTATTGAAGTCGATGGGGAGAGAAAACGTGTCTTTCGATCCCGTTTGAATTGTGCCATGAATTCCACACATGATGTTTGTATCTTAAAAAATAATTTCCATGTCAAAAAAGTCAATTTGTCGTAAAACTGTTGAAATTAAAAAAAATACGCAACTAGAAAGACTACAACTCCCAGAGTCCCGGTCCCGCACGCTGGCTCTCAGGAACCGCCTAACTCCCCTTGTGTGTGTGCACAGCTCTCAACGCGCCCAGACTCGGAGTGATTTCCACCTCTTTTAATACTTTCCGCCTCATTCTGAGAGAAAGAAGTGAAATGTTTCAACGTGACGGCCGTCTGGGTGTGTGGTGCGAGGCGGGAGTTGTAGGTCATTGAGCGGTTCACACAAACAAAGTGTTACTTCACAGTTTTATTTTTTTGACTTGCAAAATTATCTTTTAGATTGACGAACATCATGTGTGGAATTCGTGGCACAATTCAAACGGGATCGAAAGATAATCTTTCTCTCTCCATCGACTTCAATACATACTTATTCAGAAATAAGGAGCTCCACCGGAAAGGGAGGGACTTCGCCTCTCTGTACTTATATATATGTGTACTGTTGATATGTTTGTATTATCTGTATATGTTTGTATTTATTGACTCCAATGCCTTGTTAACCTGCTGTTTTGACAATTTCCTATGTCGGGATCAATACATGTCGAATCTAATCCAATTTAAATAAATTATAGAAAAAATAAACCAGAAAATATCAACGTGTAGAATATGCATATGAACAACGCTGTATTTCCAGGGAGACAAAGGCGATAAAGGTGACATGGGAGACAGAGGACTGAAGGGTCACACCGGGCACAAAGGTGATCAGGTTAGAACAATCCCTTTTTACCGATGCTATGGTATAATATTCAAATATCAAAAATGAAGTGTTGGAGTAGTTGAAGTACATAATGTGTTTCCATGTGTTTTCTAGGGGGATATGGGACCAATGGGACCAAAGGGAAGTTTGGTAAGAACCATTATAATCTTTTATATTATATATTATATTATAAGCATTTTGATTGTGTTTTTGAGTGACACTTTTCCAGCGATTACTCTGGTCCGCCCATTACAGATTCATTACGTGTTTGTGCACAGGGAGACACGGGAGTGGCAGGAGATGTCGGGATTAAGGGAGACCAGGTGTGTGAAGCTAATCGGTGTTTTGAGATCTCATCGTGTGTGTGTTCAAATGCGTCAACTTGTCCTTGAGAGGATTTTAAACCAATATGTGTGTGTTTTCAGGGCCCTCCTGGTATCACTGGACTCAAGGGAGAGGTATACAAATACAACTACACGCTGTACTCCTCTTACATTACTGTTTACTTAACTGTTGCCTGAGTATCTTTTCACATAGAAATGTATCCTTGCCTACTGTAGCTGTAACACAATGGATTTGTAGCGACCAGAAGTGGGAAGTAGTGGAGTACAAATACTTAATTACTGTACTTGAGTACATTTTTCTGATGACTTTTTACTTTGACTTCTTACATGTTGAACACAAATACCTGTACTTTCTACTTCTTACATGTTGAACCCAAATACCTGTACTTTCTACTTCTTACATGTTGAACACAAATACCTGAACTTTCTACTTTTTACATGTTGAACTCAAATACCTGTACTTTCTACTTCTTGTGTATCCATCACTTCCTGGTCTTCTCTAAAGAAGAGGGACCAATGGAAACGTTGTCATGTTGCGGTTGTTCACCATGGAAACATTCATTAGCTAACAATGACATTATTGTTCTATTGATATAAAGGGAGGTCAGGTACTCTTTAAAGCAGCTGCTAGTTATGGGTACTTTGTACTGAAGTACACTTCAAAGCCTCTTTACTTTTACTTGAGTAAAGAAGTTTAGTCAGTACTTCTACTTTCACCAGAGTAGGTTTTAACACGAGTATCTGTACTTCTACTTGAGTAAAGGATGTGTGTACTTTTGCCCTCTCTGGAAGCAACACATCCTAACCTTCAGACTTATAGTTTCCTCTGAACGGGATCTAAATGTTGTTTTTCCACCTGAAGCGTGGGGACAAAGGCACACGAGGAGCTACCGGAGACGAAGGCAGACCGGGTCAGACGGGTCACGGGGGTTTATCCGGTCCAATGGGGTCCCGAGGACTGGATGGAGAACAAGGTCTTACTGGAACCCCAGGACCCAGGGGTGTACCTGTAAGTGTCGATATTGCAAAATCTGCATAATAAACTGAAAATACATTCTCATCAAGTGCAGGTGAACATGGTGCTAATAAGTCGATGTTAAAATGCTAACAGGCTAAGCTAAGAGGGTGACTTTAAATATGATAGCTTCTTAAAGACACAGTAAACAGACTTTAACACTTTTTAATTCATTTAATTTTAGTGTCAAAACTGTATTGTTAATATTTGAATACCTATTTTTCCAATCCGATCCAATCATTCGTTGGGAATGACTCGACAAGTTAACATGCTAGCCTGTTGTAAAAAAGGTTTACAACAATCCTAGTATATAGGATGTCACAATATTGACCTAATATTATATATACATAATAAAATATAGATTATATTCCAAAAATAATGTCACAGTGCATTATAAGAGAATTATAACAAAATTGGCGACCTAAAAACGCCATGCTATAGTAAATATGGGTAAAACATATTATGTAGATGTATTGTTGTATAAAATGTCCATTGATACTTTCATAATATAGTATAATAAGATATCGTATCATGAAACATTTCATCATATGTTATAGCTACAAGAAATGTCATGTCATAGTATGTTAGGCTTTGCAATGTTGATGTTCATCCATTCATCCATCCATCCATCCATCCACTCACAGGGCCCGAAAGTGAACGACGACAAGCTTCGGGAAATGTGCTCAGTCGTAGTTGAAGGTGCATACATGTTCACATGACTTCATTACGTCTCTATCGTCCCTCGTACGTTCCTGTTTCAAGCTCTGTTCTGTCGTGTCTTCGTAGAGCAACTAGCCGAGTTCATGAGGGAGATGCTGAAGAGGCCCTCAGCCCTTGGTGCCCCTGGTACTCCTGGACCTGTAGGAGCCTCTGGACCAGAAGGACCAGCAGGAGCAGCAGGAGCAGCAGGGGCCCTGGGGCCAGCAGGGGCCAAAGGTCACCCAGGCTTCTTTGGACTTCCAGGCATGCCAGGCAAGACAGGTCAGTGAGTCTCGAACAGTTCACCCTCCACTGCTAAAAAAACTAAAATGGGCAGTGTTGTGCAAGTTACTTTTAAAAAGTAACTAGTTATAGTTTCTGCTCTCACAAAAGTAACTAGTTACTTTATTAGTTACTAAATTATAAAAGTAACAAGTTACTTTACTTTAAAATAATAACAATACAAATACAAGTGTTGTGTTGTTCTGTGCACCGTAAGAGAAAAGACTACATCATTGTAGTAATTATCATTATGAAATGTAGTGGAACAATAAAACACAAAAGATATGTTGAGACATGTTGACAGGCATCTTTATTGTAGCCTCAACAATCAAGTGGACGATGCTTTCCGTCCTGCACAGTTTACATTTGACCGTAATATTTGTTGCGTCCTTTATCCCCACAAATTGAAAATAGTGGTTATATCTCCAAGTTGTGAATGCGCTGCTGCTCTCGCTGATACTTGCATCTGCCATAGTGTGTGTGTGTGTGTGTGTGTGTGTGTGTGTGTGTGTGTGTGTGTGTGTGTGTGTGTGTGTGTGTGTGTGTGTGTGTGTGTGTGTGTGTGTGTGTGTGTGTGTGTGTGTGTGTGTGTGTGATCATTAGCAAGTGTTTGTATGTCTGTGTATTTTCCCCATAAGGCAAGACCCGCCCAACTCTGTCTCTGATTGGCTTACCCAGAAATGTTACCCCCGCGTTAACCAATCATCACTCCTCTCTGGTCACTTTCACTTTTCCATGGTGCTGAGAGAGGACATCGCTGTGTTCTACATCCGCAGGGAGATCCGGTTCAGTTCCATCACATAATGTACCGCAGTAACTATAACGGCGTTACCGAATGGGAATAGGTAACTAGTAACGTTATTAGTTACCGCAAAAGGTAGTTACGTTACAGTAACGCATTAGATTGTAACGCGTTAGTCCCAACACTGACACTGACTGACAATTTAGATGAAGGTACACATATTCACCATCAACTAGTTCATTAACATATTAGAGTACAACTACTAGCTTATTGGTCATGAACAAGACTTCACTTAAAATAGGGAACATGTTCTGAGTTACAAATACCACATTTTGAGTTATTTTGACACAATTAACACCTGTTCAATCAGGAGAGACGGTTTTGATAAGAATACATATTTATTGCCAGGAATACACGAATGAATGTAATGGAGCTTTGGCGACTAGGCCCCGTTGTGCAGGAGTATCATTCGGGAGGGGAGAACCGATCCGATGAAACCCCCCGGGGTCTAGACCCTGGTGGTGGTGAATGGGTAGTTGGGTTCGGTCTGAAGGGGAGGGGCTTAGCTTGACCCTGGTGGTGGTGAATGGGTAGTTGGGGTCGGTCTGAAGGGGAGGGGCTTAGCTTGACCCTGGTGGTGGTGAATGGGTAGTTGGGGTCGGTCTGAAGGGGAGGGGCTTAGCTTGACCCTGGTGGTGGTGAATGGGTAGTTGGGTTCGGTCTGAAGGGGAGGGGCTTAGCTTGACCCTGGTGGTGGTGAATGGATAGTTGGGTTCGGTCTGAAGGGGAGGGGCTTAGCTTGACCCTGGTGGTGGTGAATGGGTAGTTGGGGTCGGTCTGAAGGGGAGGGGCTTAGCTTGACCCTGGTGGTGGTGAATGGATAGTTGGGTTCGGTCTGAAGGGGAGGGGCTTAGCTTGACCCTGGTGGTGGTGAATGGATAGTTGGGTCGGTCTGAAGGGGAGGGGCTTAGCTTGACCCTGGTGGTGGTGAATGGATAGTTGGGTTCGGTCTGAAGGGGAGGGGCTTAGCTTGACCCTGGTGGTGGTGAATGGATAGTTGGGTTCGGTCTGAAGGGGAGGGGCTGTCAGAGGGGGGAGAGCAGATTTAAAAGGGTTAGCGGAGCGCTATGATAGGCTTGTGAGAATAGAGGGAAGTGATTGGTTAAGCTGCGGAGTGACGCCCCCGATCACTTATTGGGAGGAGAGACTAGTAGCATAGCATAGTAAATAAATGAGTAAAGAAGGTCTTCCTGGTTGAACTTACATAAGAATAGATCATATTTGTTAAGTGTTATTATGGGGGAATTACTATTCTTGTGGCACTACTGCCTTATTAGGCCCATATTGAGCATATTAAGACCCAAACTCACGTACAACAACTTCCTTACAATACATCAGCACTCATTAGAGGGTTATTGAGGAAAAACTCTCAACTAATGGCTCATCACTTGTAGAATCTGGTCATGTAGAATAAGGCATTCGTACGTGTTTTATAATGACTAATAAAGAGCCAATATACTGCTAATATGCTTTGTTGTGTTCTGATATACTCCTGCCACTAGGGGGCGCAGTGTAACCAGAGTGGCATACAATGTTGAGAGAATAAGTGTGAGTTGATCCGGTTGATTGAGCGTCCTTGGGTTTCGTGAAAGGCGCTATATAAATTGAAATTATTATTATTATTATTATTATCCTCTGTCCCTTGCTTCATTCATGTCTTTTTACTAATACAACACAATATGCATTGTTAACTAGTTGATGGCGAATATGTGTACCTTAATATTTGTTACCCAAACATGTATCCAAGCCAGCTGTGAGATAAGTGGAACTGCTTATTTCAGCACAATTGAGCTAAAGTGTTTTGGAAACACAGCGTGGGTTTCTCCAGCAGTGGGAACGAGAAGATGTTCCGCTGAGATAGCGTTTTCCTTTCTCTCATTTTCCTGGCGGGCATCCAGAACTCACACGGAGAACACAGTGGCAGGAAATTAAGCGAAGCCTTCAAAATCAAGAGTTCGACTGTTGTCTTCACACTGCCACGGCCGATGGAAAGGAAACACTCATGCGAGACATTACACAATCAATGATTCACTGAAAGATCAGAGTGGAGATATTACGTTTCCTCATTTCCTTCATCGCTGTGGAAACGGTATGCCTCCTCATTTCATTGCAGCATTAATGTGTGTGTGTCTTTGTGTCCTGCAGGTGACTCTGGGGAAAAGGGAGGTAATGGAGCCAAGGGAGAGGACGGTGTAGGAATCAAAGGAAGCACCGGAGAACCAGGTGCACGAGGTGAGGATACAGACATGTCATTTGGAAAGCACAAATCCTCTTTAGTAACAACCGGCACTCAAATAAAAAATGTCTGAGGAAATATCTACTATAATGATACTGCATACAAAGAGACCAACAAGTCTTATTGTAGGATTTCGAAAAGAAGGTCATAGTATAAAATGTTCCAACTATACTATTGGCAACATTTTGAAACATGTCACTGTATAGTTTGTCAACCCCCCCCCCAAAAAAGTATATTTAAGTATACTGTTTTGAAAAATATCATAGTATTCTTTCACACACACATACAGGTTTTGAGCCGAGGGCGACACCGTACTTCCGGTATCCGCAAGCAGCCGTACACCGTCTAGGTGTTGCTAAGCTTCCTGTACTGAATATCATAGTCTATTGCCTTAATCAATATCTAGTCACCTCTAAAACACCACATATATGCAATGGCATGATAATATTATTGTGACGGGGTGTTCACCTGGTGTTTCCAGAAGATAGACGTAGATGCAGCTAAAATCGACGAAGGCCACTTTCGAGGGTCGTTTTTCCATCTGCAGGCAGTCTGTAAGGGCGATCCCACAACCCACACAGCTCTAGTTCACGCTGGTAACGACCTCGAGCACACCCCTCAAGTCCAGAGACGTAATCCGAAGACATGCAGCGATTTCTTCGGTCGTTAATTCAGGAAAAAAATCCTAGTGCGCTCTGCCTGGCTACGTTAGCTAGCTGTTTATATTAGCACCTCCAGGATATTTGCACCTCCATGAAAATGGCGTATTTATATATATATATATATATATATATGGCGCGCGTTACATTGTGGGTAGCTCGTGACGTCACTGTGTGTGAAAGAATACTATGTTGAAAAGTTTTTTATAGTGTAGTATCTTGAGAAAAAAAGCATACTATACTCGGTTGAAATGTTCTTATTGTAGAGTAATAGTATACAATGTTTAAAAAAGTCACAATATTGTATGTCCCAAAAAATCCTAGAATAGTATGTTGAAAATTGTTATGGTTTAGTATTTTTATTTATTTTTTATTACACAGCATAGTAATAATATACCATGTTGAAAAAATTCTTGGTATATTAAGTTGAAAAGTGAAAGATTACACCTTTCTATATTATATTCATAAGCTTCACTTGCAAGTAATATTTCACTTTTTCTTAAAAATGTCCAATGTCTCGTCTCGTCTTCTCAGGCGCAGCAGGCGTTCCTGGCGTTGGAAAGGACGGCAAAGATGGACAACGCGGTGAGACAGGAAACCCCGGAGTCCCAGGAGCCTCCGGTCCAAAAGGGCCTTCAGGGCCTCAGGGGCTTTGCGATCCTTCGACCTGTATCAGCAGGTCTATTCCCCCGTTCTACATGGTCAGTGGAAAGAAGTCCGCCAGCTACAGAAAGCCATGAGACATCACCACTGAGACGCACTCCAGATCTCATCCTGCAGTGACCAGGGCTTCTTCAGAAGACCTTTAGAAGCCCCTCAAAGTCTCCATCTGAACCGTGGAGCTCAGAGACGCAAAGGGAAACAGAGACAAGGCACACTTGTAGAATACTGTAAAGACATTTGATCACATGTTGAAAGAAAGCTGCTACTGACGCCAAAGCAACTTGTTTGACAGACACCCACGAGTCTTCAGAAAAACCAATATCAGCATTTTGTAAAGTATTTTAAAGCTACATCCTCTCTGATTTTCTCTTATGAATATACTTTTGCATTCCTCGAATAAGCTCCCTGAAACACATCGCTTCTACGAACAGGATTTGGTAAAGTGGAACTGAGTCTGTTTCCAAAACAAAAAATCTAAATGTCCCTTCAAGTGCAGAGCTGAGATATCCAACAATGTGCTTTTTAATTTACGATACCTTTGGTTTGCCTGATTTTGTCATGTATTGTTTTAAGCGATGTAATAAAGTGATATGTTTTGGAAGGGTGGCACACTACTGTTTTTATCCCCGTTTCCATTCAATGAAGCAGAACATCTTTGAGCAGCTGCAGCCACTAACATTCAAATATATGCACTATTATACTACATCCAAAATACACATTTAGGTCTTCATTGTTACTAACGTTGTCAGTTTGCGTCTCTAGATTATGCATCTATTGCTAAAAATAAAATGTTCCCGTGCATGTAGGGTTTTGCAACATTTAAGGATCGTTACAAAACATATCGTTAAAGTTAATTTTCTCAAATCATCTCCACTTCAGTAGCACTTACAGCCACTCAACGTTCCAGTTTCTTTCCATCAATATTCTGGAGGTCTGTCCCTGTATCATTCAGATCCTAATTCATATTACTTTTCTTTTTTTCTAAAGCCAACATTTCCCCTGTGATAACCTTTTACTCGAACATAAAAGTCAAAAGCAGAAAATAGGAATCCAATTACCTGATTTTTGTCCTGAAGCAAAGCAAATGAGATTAAGATCCTTATTTGCATATTTAAACAATACATTTCAGAAAACGTGTAATACAAAAAACAATTGTCTAAATGTAAGTAATCAACTGAGGAAGATTCACAGTGATATAATTTAGTTAAAAATATTCACTTTTAGTGTCACCAAAGAATGGATAATCGATGAACTTCCTGGTTGTATTGGAAACAAGGTGCCTGGGTTGTCATGGATATAATCTGGATTCATGAGGGCATTTCACTGTTGCCTGGTGACAAAGGACAGACAACATCATCCCTACCTTTGTCTGCAAAACACACACACACACACACACAGATCAAACATGACCTTTAGCAAGCTGCGGGACAGAGTTAGCGTCGCCGGCGTCCCAAGGACATCACTTTGATTTAATAGGTTCCATCGTGGCTCCGCGCCAGGGACTGTGGAGTTGTGTGCATCGGTAAAAAGGGTTCACAAGGTTCGTGAAATTTGATTTACCAGAAGACAGACGATTGATTAATGAAAATGGACAGAACAGAGCAGAGGCTTTCAAACAACGTTGAGACAAGCTGTCAAACAAACCAAGCAAAGTTTGTATTATAAAATGAATCCTTTCCAGTCTTTATTATACAGTACGTGTGTCTTTCAAATACTTACAATATGCTACCACTTTAACATATTTTAGCACCAATCATAAGGACAATAGGGTTTGAAAAAACAGGTTAATACAGTTTGGCTAATGTGTTAAAACACATTTTAATGGTTCAAATCAGGAATAATTTAGCGGTATAACTTAAACAAAACTTTAAATTAGCTAGAACATGCTAATTTAAAGATGTTTGGCTTATATGTATTACAACATTTGAAGCTGTACGTGTGCATCTTACCATCCCTCCCAATAACACAGTCTATTGGTAACTGTTACAAGCATTTACACAACCAAAAAAAAGGGCAATACTGATACGATTTAAATTGTTCAATAAGAAACTATTGACAAAGAAGCTACTATATATTACATGACACGATACCATTGACAGAGCAGGTAACTTATTCTAATCACACATTTAAGAACGTACACTGATTCTGAAGTGACTGTAAATGTGTACATTTCATTAAAGCTTCCAAGAAACACATTTATTTAGCTGTAGCTACAAACATTTGACGATAAAAAGGACATTTCTAAGAGGCAGAGCTGCTCAAAATGTTAAAAAAAACATCCACCTGGGGATAAACCTGATAATTATTAATGTTAAATTCAATGTTTTGCTTACATTGGCATCTACAAGCCACCATGAGCTAATAATAGCTTTTATTAGCCATACTGAGCTAACATTAGCTTTTATTAGCTACCAGGAGCTACAACTAGCCTTTACATGAGCTAAGATAAGCTTGTTTTAGCCACCATGAGCTAATACTAGTTTTTATTAGCCACCATGAGCTCGCCTTTAAAAGCTAATGCTAGCTAAGATAAGCTTGTTTTAGCCACCATGAGCTAACACTAGTTTTTATAAGCCACCATGAGCTAGCCTTTAAAAGCTAATGCTAGCTAAGATAAGCTTGTTTTAGCCACCATGAGCTACCACTAGTTTTTATTAGCAACCATGAGCTAGCCTTTAAAAGCTAATGCTAGCTAAGATAAGCTTGTTTTAGCCACCATGAGCTAACACTAGTTTTTATAAGCCACCATGAGCTAGCCTTTAAAAGCTAATGCTAGCCAAGATAAGCTTGTTTTAGCCACCATGAGCTAACACTAGTTTTTATTAGCAACCATGAGCTAGCCTTTAAAAGCTAATGCTAGCTAAGATAAGCTTGTTTTAGCCACCATGAGCTAACACTAGTTTTTATAAGCCACCATGAGCTAGCCTTTAAAAGCTAATGCTAGCTAAGATAAGCTTGTTTTAGCCACCATGAGCTAACACTAGTTTTTATAAGCCACCATGAGCTAGCCTTTAAAAGCTAATGCTAGCTAAGATAAGCTTGTTTTAGCCACCATGAGCTAACACTAGTTTTTATTAGCCACCATGAGCTAGCCTTTAAAAGCTAATGCTAGCCAAGATAAGCTTGTTTTAGCCACTATTAGCTAACATTAGCTTTTATGGAGTGACGCGTCCTAAAACCAGGAAGTAAACTCCTTCCGGTTCCTTCGACAGAAACCAATGCAATTTCTCCATAGGATTTTGGAAAATAGCTGGAAATCAGGTCTGTGATCCGTCTCTTGAATGTGTCTCAACCACAGACCTTAGTTCCAGATATATTCCACAATCCTATGGAGAAAAGGAACCGGAAGTGCTAACATGCTAACTTACTTCCGGGTTTTAGGACGCGTCACTGAGGCTCTCTATTAACCACTATTAGCTGATGGTGTACCGCACCGAGGGAGGCTTGTCCTTACAAAACTCGTGAGTGTACCAACTTGTGTAAGGTTTCATTGTATTGCTCCTGATTTCAACTTTTCTTGTAAGATATTTCTTCCTCAACATAGCCTAGCTTTCACTCAACAAATTGCTCCACATCCAGAGCAGCAAAAACACTTTACCAACATCTTCAAAACTAAGTTGCTTCAGAGTACCTTCACTTTTTTATTGGTGACCTTACATTTGGTGACTTGTGCAAGTAAAAATGAGTATGCTGTGTTATAATACTGTTTGTCGTGAAAAGTTATAACATGTCTATATTATCTTATTAAGATTAATCCCTCGTATCACTTTTGCTATTATGGTTGTAGTTCCTTATAATAGAACAGGATAGAGGCTATTACATCGTTTTGCATGAGCAACACAAGAGAGATTTGGGGAGAAGTGTAATTGGTCCACGAGGGACAAAAAGGCCAAACATCTTTCAAGTGATTAGCACAAAGGGTCTAGCGGTCATCGAGATTCAGGGATGCAACTCTCCAATTTTAGGTTCCAGGGACAAAAAAGCTCAGGCACTTAATAAGCCGGACCAACAGGAAGTGACACATTTAGAGAAAGCGCCGAGAAACAAGCAGCTTTTCAAGAAAGGTGAACAAAGGCTTCATTTACACCACCTCCTCAAAAGCTGTGTACTGCTCCGGTCTATGCACCCACCGAAAGAGAAAGGCCACTTCATTGAACATCGGAGTACAAATCCAACAAAGACGTGTTTTTCTGTGTCAACTTTTGTCTTTCTTTCTAAACGTAACAATGCGGGTGAGCTGAATAATGCAAAAATATCATTCTATAACCATAATTCAAGCACATTCAAATGACTTTCACTTCAAGTCTACCTTGAAATAATACAAACATCTCACACTCTGACTCATAGTGTGGGTTGTGTGTGTGCTGCATTTTCTTAAGTCAAATCAATTGAATTACGGAACCTGCAAATCTCTCCAAAAAACCGTTTCCAAGGATTTAATGTTTGAGTTGTGACAGAGGCGATATGTGATGTCTAAAATATCACATTCAACTTTTAAAAAGGGAGTGGTAGTTTTTCTAAAAGTAATTACATTTTCCACGGATGCAAAACGAGGCCAAATAAGAACACTGCGAGATGCTTGGAAGCAATAAGTGAATACAAGTGGGCATCCATCACTCTTGACACTAACTCGTTAACACTCAGTCTGTCCTCCCCCTTCGTCCTCAACGACAATAGAGCAGATATTTCCCCTGGCTGAGTAATTACCAATAGACTCGCAGCAATATATCAATTTAGTGAGCAGTGACTGACAACTATTGCTTAAATGTAGGACAGTGGATGTGAATGGTGACGGATGCAAAGTGGTGTAAGGCAGAGAAAGAAAAACCCATGGTCCTGCGAGATGTCGAAGAAAAGCTGAACTTTTTTTAACATGATTACTGACGCTACAATATCAGACTCCCGAATCTTACCTCCTGATATGGGGTTTTAGAGGAGGGAGTTTCATCATCGTTATCTCCCTACATGAAGCATGGTAGTGAAAAACCTGCTTAGCTGCCCTCGTTACCCCCATCTGAAATGTGAAAAAGTCTCTTGATGCTTAATCCCCCTTACCAAAAACAAACAAAACTAAGAATCTGACGGCAGCACATATTGCTTCAGCCCTCCGTACTGAGGTTATCTTGAAAAAGTTCTTGATTCTGACCAAGTTCATAAATACAGCGGCTCTTTGTGACTCTTCTTACTTAAGTCCCCTTGACATTTTTGGTGTGGGGTCTTTGTGCCAGGCTGGCGTAGTAGGCACACTGGGTGAGGTCGCATTGGCCAGTAGGACCTGAAGGACCAGTTGGACCATGAGGTCCGGGGTTCCCTGGCTCTCCCTGGGTCCCTGCCTGTCCTGGGCTTCCATCTTTACTGTAACCAGGCAGACCGGCTGGACCTAAAGCAGGAAGAAGAACAATTATGACTTAAAGGTCCCCTATTATACTGTTTTTCATCAATAAGTTACAGGTCTCAGATGAAGAAGAGGGGACACGTGTTGATGTAGAAGAGACATGAAGAAGAGAGGACACATGTTGATGTAGAAGAGACATGAGGAAGAGGGGACACATGGTGATGTAGAAGAGACATGAAGAAGAGGGGACACATGTTGATGTAGAAGAGACATGAAGAAGAGGGGACACATGTTGATGTAGAAGAGACATGAAGAAGAGAGGACACATGTTGATGTAGAAGAGACATGAAGAAGAGAGGACACATGTTGATGTAGAAGAGACATGAAGAAGAGAGGACACATGTTGATGTAGAAGAGACATGGACAAGTGGATTTTGCATACTAGGTGACCTTTAAAGTTCAATGGGCCACATAGGGTGCCAGGTGGAACGCCATTATCTAATCCACGTTCAAAATACTTAATGTTGTTGTGCTTTTAATGTAATGAAGGTGCAGGATTTGTATTAAAAAGCATCAACAGACTAATAGAGATTATTTATCCCATGAAATAAACCAGACCTAGCTGGAAATACCAAAGAGGGGCAACAGTTACACAGAAATTAGGATACTTAAAAGTATCAATCTTTCCCTGGTGGGCCCTTGTTTATCTTCATGTTTATGAATTATTCCAAGATCTGGACGTTGAGTTTATCTGAATCTGGGGCTCCAAATTGGGTAAAACCAGCCGCATAATAATATTGTATACAAAGAGAAAGAGATGAATCATTACCTATGGGGCCGACGGGTCCTTGTTCTCCTCTGTCGCCGACTCCAGCTTCGCCCTTTTCTCCTCTTCCTCCTTTCTCACCTGGAAGTTTGAACAAAATATATGTTTTGTGATTTCTGCACATTCAAAGCCGTTAAATCTATCAACACTTGTTACAAACCTTGAGCATTACTGTGTGTGTGTGTGTGTGTGTGTGTGTGTGTGTGTGTGTGTGTGTGTGTGTGTGTGTGTGTGTGTGTGTGTGTGTGTGTGTGTGTGTGTGTGTGTGTGTGTGTGTGTGTGTGTGTGTGTGTGTACCAAGCCTTTAAAGCTGTCTCTGCACAACTTTATTTGAGCTATCTCAGAGGGACAAAAGTCAACTTAAAATGCAAACTCCGCTGGTTTTAATGTCAAAACTAAATCGCCGTGTCTATGACAGTGTTACCCTGCCTGTGAGCTAATGGAGGCTATAATATCGTATGCAGCTCCGGAGTAAAAAATGTCAAGTGTGTAAAAAACAACTCGGATGATATCAGTTGGGTTAAAAGAACTCGTGCATGTTTAACGGCATGGATGCAGCACGGATCGGGTTTGTTTGTTTAATCTCTGCAGAAACCGCAGTGTGAAAACAAGATGTGGTTTGATGGAGGGCGGGGGGTTTACAGATTATATTTCTTGGCCAACCACTTCCTTGAGAGTCTGCTGGTTGCCTGGCAACCTCACGGTCATGACAGGATTTCAGGACATCGCATTTAGATATAGTCAGTTCACCTTAAATAACCGATAACCCGTTGTGTTTACACGATTGGACATTTCAAACCTGCTCTTATGTATGTGTATTCACACACACAGCGCGACATGTGTGTGTGCATGACATGCTAAAAATAGCCGTTATGACTGCGATCAGTATTGCCAGTGAAACAGCTTTCTGCATTCCCAGAGACACAGATTTTTAACACTTGGCTACGTTCAGAAACAGTGTGTCACAACCTATGAATACAAATCAGAATAAGACACAGCGAGGAATCTTATGGATGGTAGAAATACATGTAATCGAGTTTAGGATTTAAAGGTCCCCTATTATACTGTTTTTAATCAATATATCACAGGTCTCAGATATATACAGAGCCTGTCTCTGATTGGCTGAAACACCAAACAGATCATTGCAGCATTACCCATAATCCCCTCTGTTTCAGCCCTGTTTCCAAAGTGCTGATTCTCTGTCTGTTACTTTAGATGAAGATAAGGAGCCCCTCCCCACGCCCCTCTGAGAGACATTTGGTTACAAAGAACACAATGGTGCTCTAGGAGGACATTCAGGTGATAAGGGGGGGGGGGGGGGGGGGGGGGGGGTGTATTTTGCACAATAGGTGACCTTTAATAAGCACAGAGCATGACATAAAGTGCTGTTTTAGTCTTTGTCCTACCTCTAGGGCCCAAGGGTCCCCTGGGTCCTTCTCCTCCGTTCTGTCCGGGCATACCAGACTCTCCAGGGGGTCCTGGGCGTCCAGAAGATCCTTCCTTTCCTGAAGAACCAGGGGGTCCTGGGCGGCCGGCAGTACTCTTCACATGGGCCGGCTGCAACTGAGCCATGAGGTAGGCCATTTTGGCTGGACACAAAAGAGAAGATTATTAGATTAGATTCCTTTATTGTCACTAGACGGAGCACAACGAAACTCCAAGCATTCCCGATGGTGCAATTACACATAACAGACAGTATAAGTATTATGTCATTTTATATACACATCTTACAGAAAGAAGAGATACATATAAAACATGTCATCCTCACCGTCTAACTGTTTGGACAGCTCCTCCTGGATGAGGCGTCTCATCTGCTCCAGTGATACCGACTCTCCCTGACGCACACAAACAATAATATTTAACAAATGTATTAATACCTACATCTTAAATCGGCTTTTTCTGTGCTTATTACTGTAGCATCAACATTAAAGGTCTCAGGACTTAAAGTACATTTACTCAAATACGTTGATATACTCGTACTTTACTTGAGTATTTCTATACTAGTATTCTCCACTATATTTCCTGGGCTGTGTGTAAACATGTGTGAAGAAGAGTGATACTTACTGCTTAACTTAATAAACCCAGTATTTTACAAGAGTACAGCATCTAAACATTAGCTCAACTACAACCTTAAATCCATAAAACAGGTATTTGTTAGTTTTTAATACAGAATTATGGTATTTTATGATACTATAATACTGGGAAAGTAGCCATTTTGCATACTTTTACTTTGATATTTGAAGTACCTTTGGCTTCTACTTCTACTTTTGTATCCAGGACTTTTACTTGTAATGGACTTTAGTACTTCTGTGTTCAGGAAACTCACCCTCTGTCCGGGGATGCCTGGGTTTCCTGAAGGTCCCTGTGACCCAGGAGCGCCCAATTCTCCCGGGGGCCCCGACATGCCCATCATCCCCGTGTGGCCCTTCCTGCCGGGGGGTCCGGTGTTTCCGGGCATACCTGACTCTCCTGAATGTCCTTTATCTCCCTTCGTACCACCGTCCCCCTGATCACAGAAATTATACAGGTTCAGACTTCAAGACCAAATCATTCAAAACGATACCATAAAATGTTACTGTAGGATACATGTTTTTATCTATTTTGAGCGCATTTAAAGTGCATATTCGAATGATCTTTTCCTATTGGTTCCGATTCTAGAACTCAC
The DNA here is from genome assembly GCA_023974075.1 of Chaenocephalus aceratus. Taxonomy (NCBI): domain Eukaryota; kingdom Metazoa; phylum Chordata; class Actinopteri; order Perciformes; family Channichthyidae; genus Chaenocephalus; species Chaenocephalus aceratus. The sequence goes on from JAMFTG010000221.1 coordinate 20,960, forward strand.
CTTTTCTCCCTTGGTACCACGATCACCAACTCTGCCTGGCATACCCTACAAATCACAAAAACACATACATATAAAGAACAAATCTCTTAATATAATATCATATTATTCATATACAGATTTATGAGGTTCTTACCTGTTTCCCCTCTGGGCCGACTGGACCAGATGGACCCTGAACATCAAGATAACAGTTGGCGTTACCAACAGCCGGTCATATTTCTGAGCTGAATATAAAGTGTGAATAAATACTGTAAAAAGTCCCACTCACCGAGGGGCCTTTCGGGCCACTGAAGCCCGGCAATCCGGGGTTTCCGGGCTCTCCCTTGTCTCCGCGGGTTCCCTGTGCAAAAATACACACATCCTTTACTCAAGTAGAAGTACAGATATTCGTGTTTAAACATACTCTGATGAAAGTAGAAGTACTGACTAAACTTCTTTACTCAAGTCAAAGTAAAGAGGCTTTGAAGTGTACTTCAGTAAAAAGTACCCATAACTAGCAGCTGTTTTAAAGAGTACCCGACCTCCCTTTATATTAATAGAACAATAATGTCATTGTTAGCTAATGAATGTTTCCATGGTGAACAACGGCAACATGACAACGTTTCCATTGGTCCCTCTTCTTTAGAGAAGACCAGGAAGTGATGGATACACGGATCGTGTTCCAACCAATAGGCACGCAGTGACTCTAAAGAATAATGACCACGCACCAACACACATTCAGACTAAAGGAACCAGCTGTTTGGGAAATGAGAGAAGTAGAAAGTACAGGTATTTGAGTTCAACATGTAAGAAGTAGAAAGTACAGGTATTTGAGTTCAACATGTAAGAAGTAGAAAGTACAGGTATTTGAGTTCAACATGTAAGAAGTAGAAAGTACAGGTATTTGAGTTCAACATGTAAGAAGTAGAAAGTACAGGTATTTGTGTTCAAAATGTAAGAAGTAGAAAGTACAGGTATTTGTGTTAAAATGTAAGAAGTAGAAAGTACAGGTATTTGAGTTCAACATGTAAGAAGTAGAAAGTACAGGTATTTGTGTTCAAAATGTAAGAAGTAGAAAGTACAGGTATTTGTGTTAAAAATGTAAGAAGTAGAAAGTAAAAAATCGTCAGAAAAATAAGTAGTGGAATAAAATACTGATACCAGAAGAATATATTTAAGTACAGTAACACAGTATTTGTATTTGTGTCCCTGTGTGACAGCAGAGAAATGGCCGTTCATCACATGTCATGTCCAGTACCGCTCCTTACTGAGGATTCAGGAAGACTAACATTCAGCTGGGGTTCTTCTCAACATGCTACAGCGGCCTGGATACAAAACAACTCATAAACCAATCTTGTGGCGGGACATGGCAGCTTGAAGAGATTACAATTCATATTTACAGAGGACACATGCGTCTGAAGACAAGCTGGAGTGAAGGAATGTATTGGAGAGTAAATTCCACCTTAGAGCAGGTTAAAAGTAAAATGCCGTTTCAATTTGAATTTTAAAGTTCTTAGTAATTTGCATTTTAATTTGAATTGTGACCTTAATAAGCACATTAGGCTACCTCTTATTTTAACTTTCAAATAACATACATGTTAATATTCGACACAATAAGGCAGGATTGTGTAATGCTGTTTTAAATTTCATTTTCTAATTGTTAGAACATTGTCACTTAAGTAATGCTTGCAAAAATGGAAAAAGCTTCATGGTTTACATCGCATTTTATGATATTCAAATTACTTAATATTCAATATGTTGTCCACTGTAATGCAGGTTACTGTAAGTCTGAGTATGAAATGTCTAATGCTGTTTTCATTTGTATTTATTTCATTTATTGTTATACATTTACATTTTTAAATTTGAATGTCAAATTAAAACATTTGAAATGATACAACTTTTTTCTTTTAGTAATGTTTTTTTTATATTTAGGAAAGTTGCTGCTTTTAAGAAATCACATTTGCATTTTGAAAGTCCTCTGTGAGCTTCCATACTGCCCTGTATATCGTTGAAGCTACCTCTTCTGCTTCACTACCTCCTCCTCGCTCTGTGTGGTAAACATCTGACCCTTCCTCTGAACACCTCTTCTCTCCTCCACTGAAATCTATCTCCATCTCCTCTCCCAGCCTCTCTGCCTCCTCCAGGCTATTTCTGATCATCTGCTCCCTCTGCCGACTGATTGTATCCTCGCCTCTCTGATAGCTGGCGGCATATCATCCACCCTGCAGTTAGTTACTCCTCTTCCTCCTGAGAAACCTTCCTCTAATCCAGCGGTGTCCAAACTCTTTTCACCGAGGGCCACATACAGAAACATATACGAAGGGCTGGGCCGCTCACTGGAGGTGTATCGCTTCATAAAGTGAGCAAAATCAATCAAATGTAGGTCAATTATTCTTGATACTTGAAAATGCTTTAAGAAACACAAAGACCTCTCCGTAAGGGTTTCATTTATTTAGGCTGGAGCCACACGAGGACGATAACGCAAACGAACCGAATTCGATATCAAAAAAGTCTTCCGTCCACACGCAACAGGCACCAGAAACGTGTCCGTTCACACGAGACGCTGCAGTACATATGCCGGGCCCGTAAGTGGCGCTGTACTTCTACCAGAAAATACACCAAAAGCAGCGACGAAGACTTCCCGCGCATTGTTGCCATGGTTGCGGACGCTCTGGCTCTTTTTCTCCCTCCCCGAGACAAGCGTGTGCTCCTGCTGTAATTATCTCCGGTAGTCCACCAGCAGATGACAAACACCCACCTCTCCGCCTCTTCCAAGGCACGAGGGGACGTGCGGCAGAGTTTCAGTTTTTTTCCGCCGGTCAACATGTCCGTTAAAGTTGAAATCTTCCGGACAAAATTAGAAAAGTGCCGGTCAAAGGTCTTCTTTGTTATTTATTGAGCTTTAAAACAAATTGATAACGACTCTATATAATAAAACACGGAGCCTCTCTTTTCCTCCCCCTCTCCTGAGAGCCCAGCAGCTGATCTCTGAGCGGGAGAGGTGGGAGAGGGAGGCGGGGCTATTGCTTCAACCGTATCAGGAAATTATCGTATAGGCGTAGACACAGAGCCGTTTGCCCCCCAGAGCGTTTCGTCCGCAGATCTACCCACCTTGGGACCCGTTATCGTTTTATGCGAACCGTCTATCTGATCGAGAACTGTCGCGGATACGCCGTTATCGTCCTTGTGTGGCCGGGGCCTTGGTTAAAAGCTCATGCCTTGAAACAGAAGCCTCAGATTGCTTCTAAAAAGGGGAAATATGAAGGGACTATTTCAAGCTTGGTGTGTAATTAAGTTATTGGGCTTTTTCTTCACGTATATATATATTTCAGAAGTACAATATAAGACAAGCACAAGTTTTATTTGTGGGCCATATTTTATTATGCTTTTTTAATTAGCTGAGGCCGTTTCAAAATATAGTTTGGACACCCCTGCTCTCCCGAAGAAGTGTATAGCTCCTTCTAGTTCAGTCCAAATGTAATATTCTCCTCACACTCAGGTCCCACTATCTCTGTGACATTCTATATCTATCACCTTGACCTCCTCCTCCTCCTCCTCCTCCTCCTCCCCCCCCCCCAGCCCCTGGAGCCAGTGTCACCCAATAAACTCAGTAATCACCGAACCCTCGCTGACTTTAATGAACCTCTTCTGTGAGCTCAGCAACATTTGAGAGTACATAAGGAGCTCCTAAAGCTTAATGAGGAATAGCTCTTTGAAAGGACACGTGTAAAGCTCATATTACACAAGCAGCTTTAGAAATCAGAAATACAGAGTTGTGCACGGCGCTTGCTGATATGGTTTTTAATCCCAATTTCGAAAATTATCTTTTTATGAATTGTTGGCAACACAATGGTCTGCTCGACTGCTTGCTGATTTCAAAGTAAAGCTGTCCTGAACCATAGAAGACCCAATACTACAAGATAGTGAAAATAATTATTTAAATGTATTTATTTTTGAATATTTACGATACGATACGATATACTTTATTGTCCCCGTAAGGAAATTTGTTCTGGGCTCTGTCTAGCAGTTCCGCATCCATGTACATAATATACAAACATAGTGGACAGTTATACACATATCATCAATCATACACCGTTTGAACAAACACAATACACACAGACGCACATACTGACAATGGCACAACCCTCATGGCCAACATTTAAAAAGTACATTTCATTACATTTGAGTTTTGACTACATTTCATTTCCTGTGAATGTTAAGAAGCTTAACGGACATCGGTAGGAATGAGTGCTCATAGCGGTTCAGCCTGCTCTTGGGAATCTTCCAGAAGGTAGGAGCTGGAGTTCTGGGTGGAGTACGTGGGTGGGATCAGACACTATTTTGTTTGCCTGTCTGATAACGGACTGCTCGTATATGTTTTGGAGAGATGGGTGTTTTTTAACCCCCATAATTTCCATAGCCACCTGTACCAGGCGAGCGATCTGTGACTTTGACTGCACTGTCAAGTTACCGTACCAGGCAGTGATACCATGCCTAATGATGCTCTCCAACACGGCATGATAGAACAGGAACTTCTGGTCGACTCCGAAAGCCCGGAGTCGACGCAGAAAGTACAATCGCTGTTGAAGTCAAGAGCACAGACCTTGAACATGCGCCTGTGTATTATCCAGATGGACACCAAGGTACTTATAGGAGCTGACCTGAGTTATGGGTTCATTGTGGATAACCACCTTGTCATAAAACCGCCTTAATCTGTAATCTCTGCTCTCTACAAAACCACCAGCGATTGCTATGTTCTGGCCACTCTCTAAAGTTCTGGTGATTAAATCTTCATTATTACTTGGAAGTATTTACCATTGGATTAGTTGCATTTTTCCATCAATGCCACCCACATTGATTACAGGTAATGCCAGGTGTAAAGGTGCCACGTTAATCCCCTTTTATTCTTTCTCCTATCTCTAAATAAAGTCCTGGTTTTCCCCCTGAGACATGCGGCAGTCGCTATCCCCAAATGCCCTTCATTCGGCATCATCATATAATTCAGACTCTGTGTCACCAGGGATTCGATATAAATAATTCTCGATAGATGCACTTATTAAATCCCATCATGCCGAGGCCATATTACACCTTGTTCCCTGTGAAGATGCTCTCCTCCCACCTGTTCCCAGTGCTTTGATATTACTTGGCAGTCAGTTTTCTTCTACTGGCAACAACACGGTGAACTCGTTCGACCCCGACCCCCCACTGGGAGGTGATGTTCCTGCCAGGTCAGGACAACATTTACTCCCATCTTTCATCATCAGGTGACAGCTCATCTCCTCCAGAAATACTTCACACCCTCCTCTCACCTTCAGATACATCCCACACACAGGCCCTGCAGGCTCTATTTATTTTTATTAGCTCTCCTGTATTTAAGTATGGAAGCCCTGAGAGGCAAGTATAAAAAAAAACATGTTGTGATCTGAATGTTGTTATTTTCTCTCCTCTGTGTATGATTTAAAAACAGGTAAAAAAAGTTTTTTTGCCAGGATAATATTTCTGCTACCCTTTTGTGGTAACAGATATTTGTTGATGTAATACTCATGTTGGCCACAAGGGGCTGAAATTCACAACTTCACCAATAACACAAAGGGTACTTTTTCCAGGTTAATTGCAATTTCTACATGCACTCAAAAACAAGATACATATGTTGCGTGTTAAAGTTATGTAACATCAAATCAATTTATTTATTTTAAAGAAATAACTATTCATCAACGTTAATATTTTTGTTACTCCCATTTAGGATATCTCGTGGCCAACAAAAATAAAAGATTACAACAAAAACTTATTTTTTCCCACATTATTATTTTTCACCTATTCTTAAAATCATAAAAAACATTAAAAAAACAGATTCCTTTGATACGGACAATAGATCAACAAAATGAGTTGTTGGCATTTCAGGACTTCCGTACATTTATGTTCATTTATTTGTTTGTTATTATTTAAAGGTTGCAATGTGGTGAAACAGTGCAGTGTTTTGGTGTTTCTATTGTCTGTCAGCCATCCACGTGTCTGTTGCATAATTCAAGATAATGTAAGAAGTAAAAGATAACTCACAGGAGTTCCAGGGAGTCCTGATTTCCCCGATGGACCCGGTTCACCTAGCTTGCCCTGGGATGGAGAGGGAAAAACAAAACAGACAGGATGAGAAAAAGTGATGTGTAAGGACAGCAAGAGAAACGACTTGAGTGTCTGTATCTATCCGTCTGCCTGACACTGTGCTGTTTCTCCTGTGTGCAGGTGACTCAAAACGACTCACCGGCTCTCCTATTGGTCCACTAAGTCCTTCTCTGCCTGGAGTTCCCATAGAGCCCTGCAACAGAAACACACGGTGTGAGAATGTGAAGTACATTTACTCAAGTGTTGTACTTCGGCTCAATGTTGGGGACTATTAAAGCAGTATTTTTTTTTCTTGCCACTTTCTACTTCTTACTTTCAGATTTATATTATGAGCTAATACAAAATATAAATCGAATAGACGATGCCCTCACCACCTTCAAAAAACGCACAAAAACTCACCTCTTCAAACCGGCTTTTAATGTGTGATTTTAATGTGACTTTTACTATATTTATTTGTTGTGCTTTTTTTACTACCTCTATAAAGAGACTTTGAGCACCCGTAAAAGTGCTTATAAATTAGTTGTATTATTATTAACAAATAACTAACGGTAAGAATATCCGGCAGCATTAATACAATTATTCTTATTAGTTCCAAAGAGTCCTCTCCTGCTGATGTTCAGGTGTATATCAGTATGTAGTGTCTCTACTTTAAAGAGTCCTCTCCTGCTGATGTTCAGGTGTATATCAGTATGTAGTGTCTCTACTTTAAAGAGTCCTCTCCTGCTGATGTTCAGGTGTATATCAGTATGTAGTGTCTCTACTTTAAAGAGTCCTCTCCTGCTGATGTTCAGGTGTATATCAGTATGTAGTGTCTCTACTTTAAAGAGTCCTCTCCTGCTGATGTTCAGGTGTATATCAGTATGTAGTGTCTCTACTTTAAAGAGTCCTCTCCTGCTGATGTTCAGGTGTATATCAGTATGTAGTGTCTCTACTTTAAAGAGTCCTCTCCTGCTGATGTTCAGGTGTATATCAGTATGTAGTGTCTCTACTTTAAAGAGTCCTCTCCTGCTGATGTTCAGGTGTATATCAGTATGTAGTGTCTCTACTTTAAAGAGTCCTCTCCTGCTGATGTTCAGGTGTATATCAGTATGTAGTGTCTCTACTTTAAAGAGTCCTCTCCTGCTGATGTTCAGGTGTATATCAGTATGTAGTGTCTCTACTTTAAAGAGTCCTCTCCTGCTGATGTTCAGGTGTATATCAGTATGTAGTGTCTCTACTTTAAAGAGTCCTCTCCTGCTGATGTTCAGGTGTATATCAGTATGTAGTGTCTCTACTTTAAAGAGTCCTCTCCTGCTGATGTTCAGGTGTGTATCAGTATGTAGTGTCTCTACTTTAAAGAGTCCTCTCCTGCTGATGTTCAGGTGTATATCAGTATGTAGTGTCTCTACTTTAAAGAGTCCTCTCCTGCTGATGTTCAGGTGTATATCAGTATGTAGTGTCTCTACTTTAAAGAGTCCTCTCCTGCTGATGTTCAGGTGTATATCAGTATGTAGTGTCTCTACTATAAAGAGTCCTCTCCTGCTGATGTTCAGGTGTATATCAGTATGTAGTGTCTCTACTTTAAAGAGTCCTCTCCTGCTGATGTTCAGGTGTATATCAGTATGTAGTGTCTCTACTTTAAAGAGTCCTCTCCTGCTGATGTTCAGGTGTATATCAGTATGTAGTGTCTCTACTTTAAAGAGTCCTCTCCTGCTGATGTTCAGGTGTATATCAGTATGTAGTGTCTCTACTTTAAAGAGTCCTCTCCTGCTGATGTTCAGGTGTATATCAGTATGTAGTGTCTCTACTATAAAGAGTCCTCTCCTGCTGATGTTCAGGTGTATATCAGTATGTAGTGTCTCTACTTTAAAGAGTCCTCTCCTGCTGATGTTCAGGTGTATATCAGTATGTAGTGTCTCTACTTTAAAGAGTCCTCTCCTGCTGATGTTCAGGTGTATATCAGTATGTAGTGTCTCTACTTTAAAGAGTCCTCTCCTGCTGATGTTCAGGTGTATATCAGTATGTAGTGTCTCTACTTCATGTCTCCATGCTTTAATGTTCAAAAGCTCTTTATTTCTCTCATACTGCCTGTGCTGCAGCACCTCTTTTCACCCTCTGTCTGAAACCAGAGCCCAGTCTGCTCTGATTGGTTAGCTGGCCGGCTCTGTTGTGATTGGTCAACAGCTCAAATATGTCCCGCCTCTTGGGTAAAACTCCAATAGGGCCTCTTTAAGTTCTTCTTCCACTACTGCTCTTTTTTAAGATGAAAACAAAAGGACTTAAACATGTGTCGTCTTTAAAGCTCGTGGAGGGAAACTACAAGCTTTAACATTTTAATATTTATTGGAAAACAGCGTTTACCGTCACTTTAATCTCGTTCTTTTATTCTGAATTTCCTGAGTCATGCTGCAAGAACCTTTTGTCTCTAAACCCCGCAGCAGCACGATGGGTTCATGATGTTATTTCTTTTGATGAAGTGTTACATCCTGCCACCAGACAAACGGGGGGACAAAAGTGCTGCAGCCTTCAAATGTGTATGTGAGAGGGATTTCTGGTGTCACTCTGTGAAGATATATGGCGCAAGACTTCCGCAAAACTTAAAAAAAAGTGATTAAATACTGTGCTGCACATTTTGAATTCTGTCCAAGACCTGCTTTACTCTCAGGAGGAGTTGTATCTGCATTCCCTCCATCACTTGAGGATTGGCTCCGGGCAGAAATATGATTATTCACAGAGACGGGGTGAGTTATAAATGGATTCTGCATTAGAAAGGAATGGCATATATAGAAGACAAATGTTTGCTGTGGGGACACATAACACTTGAACAGATGAAATGCCAAGAGGACATCTGAGGTAAGCATTTTAAGGTTATTTCCCTGGATTGCATACTTTTTAAATATGAAGTAGCAACTTTTGTACCTGTGTGTGATATACTGTAGGCCAGGAGTGTCAAACTCAATTTCATCGTGGGCCACATTAGCAAAAGGGCCGGTTGTAACTATATAAATATACATATATAAATGCATAATATATACAAAATAATGTATTAAATTATATTATTGCCTCTGCATTGGATTATTATTGGATAGGGTAATAACTTCATAATTAACTACGTCTGAAAGCAGAAGTCTAGGGCAAATAATTGCAAGTCTCTTCAGTGCGCATGTCACAAAATGAGATGCATTGTGGGACATGTAGTTTATGGGCAACGTGCTTCTGTAAGATAAGATAAAATAAAATGGAGCTTTATTTATCCCCGTGGGGAAATTCCGTAGTTTAACAGCAACAGGGTGAGATTGAAAAACAGGACAGCACAGATTCACACAGATTAATACAATTAAGGATAAATCAAAGATAAAAATGATAAATAACTATAAAATAAGACATTAATTGAATTGAACATGTATAGATATACTGTAAAGTAGCATGTAACCGTGTAATAAACGTATTATATTCTTTGCGAGCCACATAAAATGAAGTCGCGGGCCGGATTTGGTCCCCGGGCCTTACGTTTGACACCCCTGCTGTAGACTTAAGAAGCTGCTGAAAATACCAAATTGCATTTTTCCTTTTGAAGTCACAATAAAGAAATACAGTTCAGTATTCAAGGCTTTGAAAATACACTTAATTGACTTCAAGTTGGGTTAGAATACAAAGGTTTACACACAGTTTTTATTTGCCTATATGCAATTTCAATGGATAAAATTATAAAGTTAATCTTAACAAAAAGAAAAGTAATAAAGTCTTACCTCCTTTCCAGGTTTTCCATCACGCCCAGCAGACCCAGACTTCCCATCCTCTCCCTGTTTGACACAAGATATACAAAATAGATTTGATAAGATAAACTTTTAGACATTTTTTCGATGTAATGATACTTATGTAATCAGGTAAACATTGCATGGCATCAAAGAAACAATATTTGGTTTCAATGTTTGCCTCATCTCGTCGGTTTGGAGCTCCATTACATCGACCCAGAATCTGTTATACTTTCTAATACTTTCGAAGTACAACAAGGTGTATTTTGCGACTCTTAAAAATCTATTCTTTAATTATTAAAGTATACAAATAAAAATACAATCAGTTGAAAGAGCAATAGCGATCCACAGTTGAGCATTAGGATATATACAGTACACGCGCGCACACACACACACACACACACACACACACACACACACACACACACACACACACACACACACACACACACACACACACACACACACACACACACACACACACACACACACACACACACACACACACACACACACACACACACACACACACACACACACAGTATTTAAGTACTCTGATCAATCTCTACATCTAATTGTAGGCTTCAACATTTAGTTCCCTGAATAATAGGGGAGACAATTTCCTTGTGATCGGCATTGAGGGACAGTGATTATGATTACAGTGTTCAGTGTGTATAATAAAACTCGTCATGGCTCCTCTAATAACTTGTGTGAGTGCGTGTGTGTGTGTGTGTGTGTGTGCGAGCGCGCGCGTGTGTGTGTGTGCTGTTCCTGATGAGTAGCTTCAGGTATGAGCTCAGGATAATGTGTATGTGTTCTTAACTGGTTTTATTATTACAAGTTCTTAAACTGCAGGGAAGAGTGAAAATCCAATAGTATTAAAATCCAGGAATGTTGATTTATTTTCAGTTCTTTTTTATTTTGTTATCTTATGAAGGGAATTGGCAAGATTCCAATTGTGTGTCACATTAATTGATAAGACTTTATGTATGGCACATTTCATTGAGGACACAAGACCGCATTAGGCCTGTGGAGGTACTAATGCGAACAGTCAAATAAATCGTTTTGCCAGAAGAAAATGACAATATACAAAATACTTAATGAACATTATCTGTTTCAGGAATCGACACTCTGGTTCCTAAATGCACTTGTTCCGATACAAAAGACAAAGTAACACACTCACCTTGGTTCCTGCAGGTCCAGGTTCTCCTCTGTGGCCCTTAAAGCCCTGTTGATAAAGAGAAGTGAATCAGACACAGCTATAAGCTAATTTAAATCTGAATATTTACTGGTAGTTACTCACCGGTAGCCCCATGAGCCCCTGGTTTCCTTGAGGTCCAGGTTCACCTTGCTTGCCCTGGAATGAATCAGAAGTAGGTGCATCATCTGGCCACGTTATTCTATCAATACCCTCCAGAAAGGAATGATGCAGGGGCGGTTCTAGGGGTGGCCAGGGGGGGCCAGTGCCCCCTAACACTGACATCTGACCCCCCTGTGGCCCCCCTAACAATGAAAAGTGTTTTGTTTGTTTTTTAAATGTATATTTTCTGGTACTCAGGATGTTGTTGCTGTAATGTGAGATTGTGCAGACACCCTTATGTAAAGTAGAGATGTAACTGTTCATTGCCTTTATTTTTATATAAATATGGTGTGAGTGCAAACATTGCACTATAACTTAAGCTGAAGCTAACAGTAATAACTATAAGATCTATCTGAAATAAATAAGTGTACTGAAACAAATACCAATAACTGGATTGCATTGTTTTCTTATGCGCAATTACTTCATACCGTCTAGTTCTCTTTTTCGTCCTGCATTTATTGTGCCCCCCTCATAACTGGCCCCCCAGTGGCCCCCCCAGTAAAATTGGTCTAGAACCGCCACTGTATGATGTGTAACTTTATATTGGATCACTAACAAGTTAAACATCTCCGTCTACTTACAGATTCTCCAGTTTCCCCTGGTGGTCCATCATTGCCCATTTTTCCATCCTGACCCTGCAGGATTAATGAGAGACATTATTTAGCGTCTGTAACTGTATTAACAACGGTTTACTCCACACTGCAGGAACGGTGCGAATGTTAATGATGCAGTGTATCAAATCTTACGATCAATCCAAGGAGACCGGGTGGTCCCTGGATTCCTTTGAGACCCTCTTTGCCCTGGTGAGAAACACACAAACACAAGCAGGTCAGAAGAAGTGATGAATGGCCTCCGTGCTGCAGGGAGAGGTTTGAACTATAACACTGGAACCAATGCTAATCCAAAAACAAGATAAACAACAATGGAAACAAGCTGTTTTCACGTGAAATAAGTTAGAAAATCTGCCAAAAGAACAAGTGAAATGTTGCTTGGTAAGACTTCTTGAAATAAGAAGGGATATTTAGATAAATCACATCTGGGAGAACTCATTTTGAACTATATTTTTAACAGAATCAGGACGTTTTGTGTTACAATATAATCCGCAAATGCTCATGATTTTCGAATACATATGTAAATAAATATGTGTTTCATCTGAGATACGACTCAAAATAAGATGTTTTGACTTAACAAGATGATGCATTGTCTAAAACAAGACCCGATACCTCACTGCAGTGTTACTTCTGAAGTTATTATGTGTTATATCAGGAGTAGAGAGATATTCTGACTAGATACTACGGGTACAACAACTAATTCAGTCGTCGATTCGTTGGTGACGTCATCACGTGTGTTTTACGCGCCGTTAAGCTCCAACGTTATTGGTCTTTTTCTCGGTACCGGAGACATTTAAAAAATATATGTCATAAATTATTGCTACATAAGCATTATATTGCAGTCTTAGTTTCGCCAACTCGTTTCTAATATGCAAAAAAATGCATCTATGATGTATTTTCGATCTTTCCAATCCAGACGCGATCTCTCCCCGTCTGTGTGCGAGGGGGCGGGGCAGTTTACACACGCGGCTGCTACATGCAGCAACACACGGAGGTGGTGGCGGAGAGAATGCGCTCCGAGGTGGTTAAACTTTACCCGTCTCGATGCTCGTTGCCTAAAGTGCAATAAGAGTTTAGCATGTAAGGGCGGTAACACGAGCAATTTGTCTAAACATTTATCTAAAGTGCTCCACATTCAGACGGAGGAATGCACCGGGTTCGACTGTCTTTCTAGCAGCTCTGTAGCCCCGTCCACGAGTAACGTTTCCACGTCAGGTGTTCTGTATGCTAGCAGCAACACACGGAGTTAACTCAATTATACAAACATGGGTTCATGATTAGAGGAAACTGAGGTATTTATTTTGTTAGTTTCAGCTATTCTGTTTACAGTTCTGTCATCACATTATTTAATACGATTTGTTAAAACATTGTTTCTTTTGATGTGAAATATTATTTATTTAATTTAAATAAAAAGCTATGTTGATTTTGTTCACAATGTGTTTAGTTAATTTAATAATATATGTATTTTTGAATCAAGTATTCATCTTTATTGTTAGTTTCCACATGCCTAAAACAACCTCAAGCTAAATCTAAAAGTTGATGGCTAAATAAGAGCGCTTGAGAAATTGTGCAAGGCATACAGGAATAGTCCGAATAGTCGATTAATCGTTTAATTAATCGATAGATTAATCGATTATCAAATTAGTCGTTTGTTGCAGCCCTACTAGATATTAGACTAATGTACTTGGTAAGATTTCGAGTTTTTGTAGTGAATGGCACTTTGTTATTTAGCGAGATAATATATTAATTTGAATATCTTTCTGTAATAACTTTCTGCAAAATGTTTGCTACCCCTGACAGCCCTGTGAGGTTCACTTATAGAAGGCAACAACCCCCTTTTTTTTGTATTTGTTATCATTACTATATATCAGCTGTTCCCAACCTGTGGGCCGTGGCCCCCTAGTGGGCCGCGAAGGCATTGCACATGGGCCGCCAAATAATTAGCAAAACCTTATGATTTGTGTGGAAACATTTCATTATTAAGATTTTTTTTATTTTAACCTCTTTTCCTTTCTCTGTCTCGATCCTCCTTAGCAACGGTCATCACAGTCCTTGACAGCGGTCTGTACTACTGGATTAACAACGTGTCACATGGTCTGAATTGACCAATCAGAACTTTATTTAACCTCCGTATTGTTTATGGTTGAATGTGGCCGCTAACATTTTTTAGATTCTTATGTGGGCCCTGAATTGGAAAAGGTTGGGAAGCACTGCTATATATAAATATATGTGTATTTTTATTTCCCTTCCATCTCATTGTAATGAGACCACACCTCAGGCCATTATGATTATAATGTATTATTCTTATATTACATTACATGTTACCTATTAGACGCTTTTATCCAAAGCGACTTACATACTCAATCCTGTGGGCAATCCCCAAAGGAGCAATTTGGGGTGAAGTGTCTCAGGGACACAACGACATGCTGACTGCAGTGGGGTTTGAACCTGTCCCGAACACCAACGCACTATCCACTGCGCCACACGCCTCACTCCTTATACATTTTCTCTCTGTGCTTTTATTTAAGTAATTGGTATGTAAGCTGAGATACACATAGATATCTTTCGACATGATTAAGGTGAATATTGTCACCCATGGAGAGATGGATGTTATACATGTACGAGCAGTAACTAGTCTGCACACATTTGAGTACGTATGCAAATGCAATATGTTATGTCTGGATGTTTACAAAAAGGGACAATAAAAAAGAGTGTAAAAAAATAATAATGGCACACGGGAAATGTTCTTTCTGAGGGGGGGGGGGAAGTACACAACGTGCATCCTCACCTTTTCTCCAGTGGGCCCCGGGGGGCCGAGAGGACCCGGCTGACCATCGTTACCCTGAAAGAGGAAAGAGAGCGTGTCAGTGGGGGTTAGAAGAAATACAACGGTCAAATAAACAAGACCATGTTAGGCTCATAATGACTCATAATTAAGCCCAGAGTAATGACTTACAGCTGTTCCCATTATTCCAGCAGCACCTGGGTGACCTGGAGGTCCCGGGTGACCCTGATAATGCAGGAGAAGGGATCAAAAGCAGGTAAATGATACATACAACTGTGTGCAATATACACTTATGTACAATGTAGTTAAAATGCGTTAACCAGCTTCAATACATGATGGACTTGTTTGTTAATTGTTTTTAATTATTTAAAAATATGTCTTAACGTTTGCTTGCCTAATTAAATAATATGTAAAACCATAAATGTCCCCGCTGCGGGACGAATAAACGAATCTGAATCTTATAACAATATCCTGATAAAGGTTTGTTTTAATCACGGAGAGAAAGGAGGGGAAGCAGCCGATACCGTGTAATAGAACAAGTATACCTTGTCTCCTTTGTCTCCAGCGCCCCCAGGGGGTCCTCGGTCGCCTTTAATACCCTGAGGTGAACAGAACACGAGACAAAATGTTATATTTCAGGAGGAAAGCATCCACGTGAAACACTGTTCATCAAAGGAAACATGTTCACAGTTGTTAGACGGTGGATGTAGCACAAACACGGGACATAATTCAGAGCTGAACATTGTTGACAAAAGCATCTAATTGGCCCGTTGGGAGCGATAAAGGTGGAGCTCATTGTGTGAACTTGCCTTTGCTCCATCAGCTCCAGGGGGCCCTTGAGGTCCAGCTGTTCCCGGAGAGCCCTGTAACGACACAGCAGCACATCAGTCTCTGTCTGGGGGTCCTAATCCCTCACTGTGGCCCCCAGAGGAGGGCCTGGCTAATGGAGCAGAGCCTCCATCCGTCACACGGATCATACCAAGCGTGACTGATGGTGACAAACGTGATGAAGACCTCATGCCTCACGTTTAGAGCCAACGTGGAGACTCTTCAATGTTTACAGGGGCAAGGCAAGGCGAGGCGAGGCGAGGCGAGGCGAGGCGAGGCGAGGCGAGGCGAGGCAAGGCAAGGCAAGTTTATTTCTATAGCACCTTTCAGCACCAGGCAATTCAAGGTGCTTTACAAAAATGAAAGACATTCAGACAAAGGCATTTAAAAACAGTAAAAGATAATAAAAGAAACATTAAAAGAAAAACAAAAAATGAAAGACATTAAGAAAATGGCATTTAAAATCAGTCATTAAAAAGAAAAGCTAATAAAATAAACATTAAAAGTTACAGTGCAGTCTAAGATATGAATAGTTCAATTATTTCGGTTCTTGATTTTTAATTTATTCACAGAACCTCTCTTTGGAAATCCGAACATTTCCGTCCCGATTGTTAATTTAGACTGATTGTCTTCACCATGTTTTGCTCGCATGACATCCACACTCGGACCCTCAGGAGGGTGTACTAGCCCCCTACTCTGCTTTGCGTTCCATAACAAAGTCTTTAAGTGTTACCTGAACACCCCGTGTTACCAAAACACTGTTTTTCACCCGTCGGTGCTGTGATACTTGTTCCTCAGTACAACTCACCTGAAAACTGATCGTAACCCCTGGCTACGACGGATATCCCAAATATCCTACTTTCGAGCAGTCCCTCTCATAGATGTCACGGAGAAATTAATTACATTTAAATTTAAAACATTAAAAGAAAAAATACATGGATAAAAGTTACGACAAAAAGAAAAGTCTTCAGCCTGGATTTAAAAGTAGTCAGAGTTGCAGCGGACCTGCAGGTCATTTTGTTTCTCTGTGTCGTCAAGTGGAGTCTCTTTGTAGTCAAGTGGAGTCTCTTTGTAGTCAAGTGGAGTCTCTTTGTAGTCAAGTGGAGTCTCTTTGTAGTCAAGTGAAGTCTCTTTGTAGTAGTTTTGTGTCTCTTTGTGGTTGTTTAACCTTTTTGTATTGCCTTGGTGAATCTTTTAATGTCTCTTCGTATCCCTGTATTGGCTCTACACGCAGTCTTGTTAGCAGTCTTAGGTTTCTCTTGGTATTTCTTTAGTTTTTCTGAAGTGAAGAGCCCTAGACCTGGTAGAACATTTCAGTAATCCTTCCATGACAGTTTCATAATCCTTTACCAGGCGATGTGAGGTTATGGTTGAATATTAATGAACGTGTCGTACTTGATAACCGTCTTGACCGTCTTTCCCTGGAGGTCCGATGTGTCCTTTCTCTCCGGGGACTCCTGGGAGACCGGGTGCTCCAGCTGGGCCTGCAGGGCAGTCTGAGCACACATCCTGGAACACGGGAGACACAGGTATTTCATCAGGCTATTACTCTCAATATAAAATCTTTCTCAATTGAGACGGGAGGAAACGCTCCTCCTTACCTTCAGATCCAGGTCGGAGAGGTCAGCTGCCTTTCCCTGAAGACAGGAAGTACAAGAGTTAGTCAATGAGAGAACTCTCGATGCTGTAAAATGCGCATTTCAACCCTATTTCCTTAAAAATAAGTACTTGATAAGTTTCAGTAAAAGACAACGGTTGCAATGAAAATAAGTTAATTTGCCATGTACCAAAAGTAGTATATGCAAGTTAAATATGATATACATGATACAACAAGTTAAATATCTTATTTGAGCTAAATTTGACATGTTAGTTGATCGACAATGTATTTTGTGTACTTACAGGCTCTCCTTGTGATCCCTTGTCTCCCGGCCGTCCTGGTAAACCCTGCATTCGATGCAAAGGTAAAGAAATTACATAAATACTATACTATAGATATATATACATACATTTATAATACACGAAATGAAGACTTGTTCAAAAGACATTCAGTGACATCACAATTAAAGTATAAAAGGTAACCCAATCAATTGTTCAAAGTATGCCAATTGACAAAGTTTAATAAAACGCTTATCTCGTCATTTTATTATTCAATATGCCTACAATGGATGCAGTGTGGTTAGCTGTGGACTGGGTCTGAATGAGGCTTAATGGATCCATGTCTCAAGCAACAAGACAACATCTTCAAATTCTTTATCTTTGTATCCATTTGTTTTGTTATGTCTGCCCTCACATTGTGTCCCGCAGGACCCATCTGTCCGGCGACTCCCGTTAGACCCCTCAAGCCCTGGAACCAAAACAAACAAATATTAGACATTTTAAAAAAATAAACCTTTTGAAAAACGAGTCCAAGATGAGAATATTTACCGCAGGTCCAGGTTGTCCATCTTTTCCCACAAGCCCCTACGAAAGAAAAAACATTGCAGATTTCAACTCTGTAAGGGAGAGGAACTCCCTCTAGTGGAAGCTTTGAGATTTAAGACCCTTTACATGCACACAAACCCTTTAAAGCACCCACTACAAGAAAGAGAAAACCCTCAAAAGCACAACAGGGTCCCTTTAACTAAAGTAGCATATGTTAAATTAATCACATGGACTGTCAACCAATCTAAAGTCCTCATTTGGTCCCGTCATAATTACTATGACCACTAGAGGTCGTCGCATAAGCAAAGTGAACCTCTCTCCAGGTCACTTACACATAACGGCCTTCTGATCCAATTATACGGTAAAGTAGGTGAAGGTCCCCTATCATCCTCCTCTTCATCAATATATCACAGGTCTCAGATATATACAGAGCCTGTCTCTGATTGGCTGAAACACCAAACAGATCATGGCAGCATTACCCATAATCCCCTCTGTTTCAGCCCTGTTTCCAAAGTGCTGATTCTCTGTCTGTGACTTTAGATGAAGACAAGGAGCCCCTCCTCACGCCCCTCTGAGAGACATTTGGTTACAAAGAACTCAATGGTGCTCTAGAGGAGATTCAGGTGATAAGGGGGGGGGGGGTACCTTGGTTGCTGATTGGCTAATGGTTACACAAGACAACACATCGTTATGACATCATAAAGTGGCCAAAATCTGATCAGCTCATTTTCAGACAGGTTTTTATAGAAATGGATCAAAAAGAGAGAAAATCTTTGTTCCTGAAACTTTCAGAGTCTCTTTCCACAGAGGGGACACATGTTGATGTAGAAGAGACATGGAGAAGAGGGGACACATGTTGATGTAGAAGAGACATGAAGAAGAGGGGACACATGTTGATGTAGAAGAGACATGAAGAAGAGGGGACACATGTTGATGTAGAAGAGACATGGAGAAGAGGGGACACATGGTGATGTAGAAGAGACATTGAGAAGAGGGGACACATGTTGATGTAGAAGAGACATGAAGAAGAGGGGACACATGTTGATGTAGAAGAGACATGAAGAAGAGGGGACACATGTTGATGTAGAAGAGACATGAAGAAGAGGGGACACATGTTGATGTAGAAGAGACATGAAGAAGAGGGGACACATGTTGATGTAGAAGAGACATGAAGAAGAGGGGACACATGTTGATGAAGAAGAGACATGAAGAAGAGGGGACACATGTTGATGTAGAAGAGACATGAGGAAGAGGGGACACATGTTGATGTAGAAGAGACATGAAGAAGAGGGGACACGTGTTGATGTAGAAGAGACATGAAGAAGAGGGGACACATGTTGATGTAGAAGAGACATGGAGAAGAGGGGACACATGTTGATGTAGAAGAGACATGAAGAAGAGGGGACACATGTTGATGTAGAAGAGACATGAAGAAGAGGGGACACGTGTTGATGTAGAAGAGACATGAAGAAGAGGGGACACGTGTTGATGTAGAAGAGACATGAAGAAGAGGGGACACATGGTGATGTAGAAGAGACATGAAGAAGAGGGGACACATGTTGATGTAGAAGAGACGTGAAGAAGAGGGGACACATGTTGATGTAGAAGAGACATGAGGAAGAGGGGACACATGTTGATGTAGAAGAGACATGAGGAAGAGGGGACACATGTTGATGTAGAAGAGACATGAAGAAGAGGGGATACGTGTTGATGTAGACAAATTGATTTAGCATAATAGGGGACCTTTAAATGTGGGATGTGGAATGATACAATGCATTGAAGCTCCTACCTGTTGTCCCACTTTTCCCTCTCCTACTGATCCTCTGTCCCCCGGTGACCCCGGTTCTCCTCGTGACCCGGTTTGTCCCTTGGAGAAAGAAACAAAACAAAGTTAACTCGGATAATATCAGTGCAGCCGTAATGTGTGGCTAAGAATCCCCGAGAGGAAGTTCAGCGATGCCTTCTGGTCCCAGAGATGTCACGCCTTCTTTTACAATCTGCCGGTGACATTTTGGAACCAAGAAGAGAAAACGGTATTGGTGATGGGGGTGAGCGGTTTGACACCATCAATCCAGAACATGCCCCGCTGTCCTTCCTCTCCTCCCCCCCCCCATCAAACTCCTCTCAGCAAAGATAATCAGAGCAGCCGTCACAGTGCAGTGGACATAGAAATTGCTTTTGCTGCTTTCAACAAAAATGAATTGTTGTTTCTCATCCGTGCCAGAAGAAAGCGTTTTTCACGTCAACAAAAAACACACGTCTTGCTAACTTCTGCAATGACATTACCTTTGGTCCTGGAGGTCCTTGGATTCCCTGCGGTCCTGGATCCCCCTGTAACACCACACGTATAAATCACACTGTTCGTACACCTGCTTTTAATACATAATTACAGATATAAAAGTGTGCGTGATGTTCAGTGTGAAAAAGGCCTGGGGGGAGCGCACCTGGCAGCTGTAAAGAAACCAGTGCGTGTTGCTTTAATGCGATCCTGTATGTCTTAACAATGTTCTTCCTGTTTGCCTCGTCAGCAGCACGGCCACATGTCGGGGTGAAAAATGATGAGGAAACATGTCGAGAAATGTGCCGACTCAGCTTCTTTCTCCTCCATACAGCCGAACGTATTGTGTGTGTGGTTCAGCGTGGGTTACAGGCACCACACGTGTGGAAAAGAGACATCCATGAGGCTTCAATTACTGATGGAGGTGATGGAGATGCATTCCTGTTATCAAATGTGACTTATAAACACTGTTTAAGAAAGCTTTGTTTAACACAGACCTCCTTTATTCTAGTGGACATGCAAACGTGTCCAAATATATAATAACATGCACACAAAATAATGCCATTTGATGTCATGTTGCAGGATCTATTCCAACCTCCAGGCTTTAACGGAACAGCTGGTTG
Organism: Chaenocephalus aceratus; assembly: GCA_023974075.1. Classification (NCBI taxonomy): domain Eukaryota; kingdom Metazoa; phylum Chordata; class Actinopteri; order Perciformes; family Channichthyidae; genus Chaenocephalus; species Chaenocephalus aceratus. The sequence goes on from JAMFTG010000221.1 coordinate 41,696, forward strand.
TTAAATGAATTTTACTGGACTAAAACATTACATTACATGTTAGACGCTTTTATCTAATTTTGAATTTTTGAATTAGGGGTGAAGAGTCTCAGGGACACAACGACATGCTGACTGCAGTGGGGTTTGAACCTGATGCGAACACCAACGCACAACCCACTGCGCCACACGCCTCCCTGGAGAAAAGCGAAAACCTTTCATTAAGCTGCCACGGTTACATTTTTAGGAACCCATAACTGCCCAACTACTATATTTATTATGAGGGAAATGTGAAATGAGTTTTGGAATCTGGTAGGGGCTTTGGACAAGTGTCTGACAGCACCACTATGCACGCTTAGATCACATGAGATATCACACTTAGTAGCGTAGGGATTATTATGTTAATTACATTTCCAATCACACTGCATTGATATTCAACCTGCTAAAGTTCAAAGATACCAAATACTTGATAGTGCTCCTTGTAGCTTCTTCGACATAAATCATACTATCATAGCCTACTATATTTAAGCAATAGCTCACGAGTCACGACAGGCCGTGGTATATGCTCATTATATCACAGCTGAGGGGCGTGGTTCGGCCCGACGCGAACCCCCTTAGCTGTGATATAATGAGCATATATCACGGCCTGAAGTGAGCTATTGCTTTTATAAAACGGTTACCAAGTGTGGCAATATGAAAGAAAAATACACACTCTAATTTAAATAGTTTGTATTAGTAAATAATGACGTTCAAAATAAAATAGTCCCTCCGTTGCCTTCTGCGCGAAACATAGTGCGAGGTGGTTGCTATGCAACAACACTAACAGCTAGCGAGCATATTAGACAGAGAGCGTAGATCCATTATTTGGCTATTTATTTACATTCATTTGTATGTTGCTGTTTATTGTGCAGCCACTGAAAACCTGTCCAGCATCAGTAGCATGGCTTACGTGGTTACTTGCTGAGGTTGTTCTGGCTGTTGCTTGGCGTGGCGAGAATATTGCTCCACTTTCTCCGGTCCCCGAGATTCGGCTTCCAGTAGCTCTAGAGAGCTTTCGCACCTGTGGCCACTAACGGTCATCATGTCTCTGCTTTGTTTCAAGACCCGCATCAGAAAGCTTTTGAATGGTGGCACTTCTCCAGTTGGTCTACCTGCTCTTCACGTAGCTCTGCATGTCGTCGTTTAGGTGCTTTTTGTCCTGGAGATAGGCACTGCTCAATCCACTCCTCCATTAAGACCCCCCCGGAGGTCGAAGTTAATCTTACATGTTGCATCTTATGCTTTGTAAGTTTGTTTCGTAACGGAAGAAATTTAAATATATTTATAAAACTGACAAGTCAAATCAAGCAATCTGATTGGTCGATAGCGTTTTTGCGGACCTCTTCGATTACAGATTTGAAAACATCGTTGCTTGCTTTAAAAGTAGAACAATTCATTATGTCAAACCTTGGAAAGTATCTAGATATCCCTGCCCTGATGCCAAAGGAACTGCACACTGGATATGTTTTGCCGTTTGATGTCTATGTCTGGACCGCTGCGTAAAAAGGAGGGTTTCTGCGCCATTACTTCTCCGCTGCTTTCTTGTTCCAGTTTGCTTTTCAGCCCAACTGTATACTGTTTTTCTCAGACGCGGAGGGATACTGACTTGTTGTGAAAAGTAACTTACAATTCTACCCGTGGTATACGCTCAGTATATCACGGCTAAGAACCAATCAGATTGCTTGATTTGACTTGTCCGTTTTATAATTAATCTTTGGACACATGTGAATCCTGTTTTTTTTCTCTAAACTCAAAGAACTATATATAATAAACAAAATAAACAAAGACTTAATATGTAACAGTCAGAAAAAAACTTGCTTTTTAGCCAACCGTTTCTACAAAATGTCTCAAATGGTTTTCATTCATTATTATTTTATCATAAAAAACGATATACTCATATACACAAGTCTTGGCTAAAAGCACTGAACCTTTCCTTTAAATCTTAGCTTCAAACTAAATAAAGAACACCACGTGCAAATGATGCATTATATAACAAAAATGTAGTTTCTTTTTTCTCATAAATCCATTTTATTTTGATCTGTTGGATGTTTCCCTGAAAATGCCACAAACCTTACAAAAATCCTGTCACTGAAAACATGGCTGAACATTATCCGGCAAAACAAGATGTTTAAAGTTTATTAAGTAATAAATAAAATGTGACTGAAGATCAGAATCAGAATCAGGTTTATCACCAGGGAGGTTCGCACGTACGAGGAATTTGACTTGATGTCGTGGTGCATACATTAAAGTAAAACAAACACAGATAGAGAAGATATATATTTCTTACGTGTTGTCCTTCTTTCCCTTTCCCTGGGGGTCCGGGGGGTCCGGTCAGTCCGGGGTCTCCGCCTCGGCCTGCAGGTCCGGCCTGTCCGGGTTTACCTGCTTCACCCTGAAGGAAACATCAGAAGAAAGAGAGACGTTGTTGTCTGCCGAGGCTACAGGACGAACATCAGCCGGCGCCTCAGAGGCTTTTTCTATTGCGAACTATTTAATTGTGTACGGCGGCCTTGGGTCCCTTGGAAGGCGCTATACAAATTGAATCTATTATTATTATTATTCATGGCAAAGTGTTATCAATGTCTAATACATCTATTGGGAAAATAGGGACCACAGCATGGAACAGGACAACAGATATGTAATTGCTCATCAATGTGGTTATCAACTTCAATTCAAAAAATAATTTAAGTAATTAAGAAACAATGAAGAATTAACAGCTAGTTTTGGGTATATTTGGCTTATAATTGTGCTTAAAATCAGTGTTTTTCTGCTTATTTCAAGAGATTTTTCAACTTTCTTATCATCCAGATATCTTTGTAATTCAAGAATAAAAGCTCTGGTTTAAGATCCTTTCACTTAAAGGTCACCTATCATGTATAAAGCTTTAAAGAGGAGGGTCTGAGCTCATGCGGGACCCGGCAGCTACCGTCTAAACTAAATGCTGCCGTGATGAAACTCCATATCATGGATTATCAAGGATCTGAAACAGTCTGGAGCTCAAAGGCTTTCTCTCTTGCCGGTTACACCACAAGGTGAGTTCCTTTCTACTTCCTGCTTCTTCACACACATGCTCTCCAGTACAGGTTAGCTCTGAGTGTTAGCGATGCTAATGTAAACACCGACCATATTACGTCCAAACAGTCGGGCATTGATTCTGATAGCAACGTTTCTGATTGGGCCGTGGGTCCACATTTCAGATATTACGTCATATCGGACGCACATCTGGATCAGCTCCGTTGCTCCCCGTTTTTAGAGATTTGGGTACGGAGGAAAAGAGAGAGGGTTTTATTTTCTGACGCTGCGTGAGCTCCCCGACACACCGGGGACACATATTTAGACATCACAAAATGCATTTTGCATGATAGGTCCCCTTTAAGTGAGGGAAAATACAAATGGTAAAATAAGAATTGACAGCGTTTTGAGTATATTTGGCTTCCAACAAGACATTTATCTCTTTTCTAGCATCCAGATATATTTTATATTTCAAAAACCCGTATAACGTCTTGTAATCTCACTGCACAGGGAGTTTATTGCACTTTTAAAAATGCCTCAGGGCAAAGTAGGAGCTAATGAAATCTGTATCTTCTCAAAATGCATAATTTTCTGGTTTTAACGTGGCCTTTCTTCCTGCAGTGTGTCGAATCAGTGAACTCCTGTCTCCTGCCGTCCTTACTTTAGCGGAAGAACAGTAACAACATGACGGGAACAAGAACAAAAGACGACATTCGAAATAGAAAGAACAAAGGCAGTAAAAGCAGGGAGAGAGGATTCTGAATGTGTGGAGCTGCAGGATGGAAATACATTCTTCTGCTGGAGCAGTGGAGGACACACAAGGTCACTCGCGTCCTCCTCTCAGCTCTCGGTGCCAAACCAATGCACATCATCTAAACTCTCACAATACCAACCAACCAAATATGCACAAAGCTACAGTGTGGAATTCTTCTGACCTGAGCTCCTCCAACAACATATAATAAAATACAAAAATAGTGCAAGAAGTCTATATACATGTAAATAAAGTATGATATGTACAAGAACAGAATATGAAATTAAATAATGTACATTAAAGGTGGGGTAGGTAATTCACTTCAGAAACACTTGTCGTTATATTCCATGGAATGCTCTTAACATCCCGATAGCAATGAATATATTAAATGCTTTGACAATAAATACATAACAACATTTCACCTATGGAAGCCGTGGCGCTGTGAAAAGCACGACCAATCATCTGAGCCGGCTAAAGTCACTGGATGGCCTACCTGCCTGTCAGACTTCCATCTGGGCACAAACTTATCTCGTGCCCTCATTGGTCATGTGCGCGTTCCTGTGTGTTGGAGGCGGGGCTCTGTGAGGAAGACTGAAGGAAGGGGCAGATTCTTTTCGGCTGCGTACTTTCAAAGTCTAGCGCGCTCGAGCTGGTTTCTCCGTTCTTACCTACCCTACCTTTAACACCAAATTAAATACGGTGTATTGCGGTGATAACTATTTAGATAAATAAGTAGATTGCAAGACGACAAACAGGAATGTTTATCGGGCACTCAGCAGAGCTCAGGTGTCGGTTTAAACTGCCCCTTAGTCCCCCGGCCCACACATGAAACTTGAGCTTGTCTTGTCCTGTACTTCTTAACCCTTGTGTTGTGCTCGAAAGCTGTTACCGTCCATGGTGTTCGCGGGTCAATTTTGACCCATGGTTTATCTCAGTCCAAAACACTCAAAATTAATTACTATCATCCAATATTGTTTTAACTACATCATAACTAACTTATAATAACCGTACAATCCTGTTGTAATTTTATTTTATGGCCCCAAAACACATATTTAAGTAAAAAAATGTATTATATTTCCTATAGTAAAGACAGTGGATCATTACGTTATCTGACTATAATAGACTAATACTAGAATACAATCTCCCCAAAATAAGTTTTAAATGACTGTTACAGTGGATGAAGGGGGTGGGGGAGGGGAGGGGGGGGGGGGAGGGGGAGGGGAGGGGTGTCTGAAGTCAAAGATGAATCTTGATTGGGCCAAATTTTACCCTGCGTCACCCAAAACAATTCTGCTGCGTCTCCCCAGACCTGAACAACAAATTAGACACTTTTTCTTTTTTTAGAGACTTTCAGACTTGGCTTAAATTGTCAAAAGGAGTGTTATTGTGGAGGATATCATGAAGCCTTGTTCCGCTAAAAAAAACTAAAGCGTAGTTATTATATAATGTAACTTGAAACGGGTCGCGGGAGACCCGAACACAACATAAGGGTTAAATATATCTGTAAACACATGTTGAGCAGTGTTCATGTGTTAATAAGCCCACTTTCAGTCAGTCGAAAAGACGTTCTAACAAATCTAAGTTGATAAGAAAAAAGCTCAATCATTTAATGACATGACAACATTTAAATATACCTTTCCTCGATAAGCAATCTGAGGCTTCTGTCTTAAGGAATGAGCGCTAACTAAATAAATGGAACCCTATAGAAAGCTGCAGCATGATTTACTTACAATTGATTGATTTTGCTAACTTATAACTTCACTTATGAGCAGTGTTGGTTACTGCCAAAAACTTTTTTTTTTGGCAGTAACTAGTACTCTAACGCATTACTTTTTAAATGCAGTAACTCAGTTACCGTTACTACATGGTGCGTTACTCCGTTACTGCGTTAGTTTTTTATATAGTCAACAGCCAGGCGAACAGAGATGAGAACTGTACTTAAGTACTTGAGTAAATGTACTTAGATACTTCCTGTGTCACATGCGGAGACGGGCTGTGGGCGTGTTTGTGTTGTTTACTAACAAGACTATCATGGCGGCGGCGGAGCTCAAGTCTAGTTTCTCCACCTGGAGATATTCTCACTATTTCACTTTTGTCGAGCACAAAGAAAATAACGTTTTAGTTAAATGTAAGTTGTGTCCTGGCGGGTCAAAGAGCCTATCTACTGCCCAAACCAGTCATTCACATCTCTTAAAACATCTGCAGAAACAACATGCTGGGACGAAGCTAGTAGCTAAGACCACAGAGACTCAGCCGACGCCACTCCACCTCCACCTCCACCTGCACCTAAGCAGCAGCGGCTGGATTTTAACCAAGGGACTGCTAGCCAGGGGAAAGTCCATAAAGCCATTGCACGGTATGTTGGAGAACACATGCAGGCTATTGCTACAGTGGAGTCACCCGCTTTCAGGGAGCTAGTCAGCATGATAGCATGAAGAATAATATAGAATATACAAAAATGTAAAGCCAGCTAATATCGATGCTATCCAGATTGCATATAATGCATGTCAAGTTGATCAACAGATTGTATTATTCTCCAATGCAATAACAGAACTGACATGAAGGCTCTAAGGCAGGGGTGGGGAACCTTTTTCCTCTCAAGGGCCATTTCAATATTTTCAACATCCTCCGAGGGCCGTACAAATTATTGACCTCTGCTTAAAAATCACAGCACATTCATTTGGCATTTTCTTTCATGCTGTGCAAAGAAAAAGCAACCTCTTAATCCAGATATCTTGCCATGACTCGCGCATGCATTCACGTGCACGGTGTGGCATGACCACCAAACAGAAAGATATGGATACAAGATGTGTGCAAATGTATTTAGTTTCCTATCCATGGACATGATTTAAGTGGGGGGGACCTAACCTCCTCTAGGGGGGTCCGGGTTTTGTTTTTATAAATATTGAAGTTAAAAGCATCAATCTGGTGCACTTTGAGAGCAAAATGAAGAGATCTATGGATACATCTCTCAACACCCATATGAAACAGAACTGTAAGCAGATTTACTTTTTCTTTATGGATATTTTACAAATCACTCTCCTTTCAAACTGTATTCTTGTTTATTAATAACTTTTTTTTACTGAATAAAGTAAACAGTACTTTATTCTCTTGTTTTTTGATAACGATAATGATCATATAAAGATGTGCCTTTACCTCACTGGTTGTAGAAAAAGCTTCTTATATTCGTTAGCATAGCTAGCTAACCAGATGCTAATAACAACAAAGTTATTGACTGTATGATCAGAATGACAGATGAACAGATCGCCACTGGGCTTACAACTAAGACACAGCCACGCAAAAACTGCAGCATGTGTAGCCTACGGACTTATGGGTACTGCAAATGTTTGAAGTCCCGGAGTGGTTCTGGTGCTCTCCGTCAGCACTGCACCCCTGTCAGACGAGACATATACCACGTGGTGACACGTTAGGCTCGTGTTGTGTTCAAGGAACATGACCGTTGCCAGGAAAAACAGGCACTCGCTTGTTTAATTATTTTGCGGTCTAGATTTCTTTAATTTTTTTCTTTTTTGCGTGTGTTTATAAATTACCTCGAGGGCCAAACCAAATGGTCTCGCGGGCCGTATACGGCCCGGGGGCCGGAGGTTCCCCACCCCTGCTCTAAGGGCATTAATATAATGGGAGCTCTTTTTTAAGTAACTAAAACGTTACTTTTCACAGTAACGCATTACTTTTTGGTGAAAGTAATCAGTAAAGTAACTGAGTTACTTTTGAAATGAAGTAACTAGTAATGGTAACTAGTTACTGGTTTTCAGTAACTAGCACAACACTGCTTATGAGGCAATAAACCCGACCTCTAGTGAGTGGCCCAGCCCTTCGAATATTGTTCCGTGTGTGGCCCTCGGTGAAAAAAGCGTGTACACCCCCGCAGTATACTGTATGTACAATTTACAAATATCCGACTGACCTTGTCTCCTCTCTGCCCGGATGGACCCGGAGGCCCGATGATCCCGGGGACGCCCTGAAGACAGAGACATGTTTAGTTTCACACTGACACTGCTTGCTACTATAGTTACATGCGTTCCACCTTAAAAGGAGAGACTACAGGGATACATATTTTAAACTAAATTATAGATATCATTTTAAAAAACTGTTCGAGTCAATTACTTACATTAAGATTAAACATTTTATTGAACAATACCTGAAAATGTCTGTTTAAATATGCAAGTGAAGCCCAACTTTCTTGACTACGTGTTCATTTGAATACATTTTAAGAAGAGATAACTTGAACATTGGATAGCGCCATGTTAAAAACTATCATTTAGTTTAGAAGCAGGTTTATACAGAGGGTATAAATCAGAAAATAGTGACAACAGTCATTTTTTTGTAAATGAAATATTATTTAAATCATGCTATGAATAATATATACCCAACCCCTCAGTAACGACCTTCAGAATATAGATAGGAAAGGTTTGTTTAAGTGTTACCGAAGTGAAGAGTTAGAAAACGTTACGACATTGTTTTTTGTTGAGAAAACAGCCTGTAAAGTATATATTGTACAATTTAGGGTAAACAAATATACAATTAATAACCGCATAACTTCCACCGTGGATGCCGTACAGGAATGATATTATTTTCTGTATTACAGGTTTACCGAAATGTTATATTAAAATAATCCAATGGTAACTATTTGTAGAGAAATTAAGATACGCAAATAAAGAAATAACCTTAATATGTGTATTGAATGTTTTGTATTCCATGTGCCGGAAAGAATACAGGAAGGAAAATATCCCTCTTCCTGATTAATCAGTGTTTTAAAAGAATAATGGTTTTGTCTGAAGTGTCTGTAAAGGTTTAGAAAGACTCACCACATTCCCTGGTAATCCACGAAGACCCGAAGGACCAGCTATGCCAGGCGGACCCTGAGAGAAACACATCGTATACGAGTTAATACGACACACTACCTCCTCCCATTCGGTGTGTTGGATATGAACAGAAAACCCACAGGGTCTCCAACTCGTCCGGTCTCTCCCGTCAGTCCCGTCTCTCCCTGAGGACCCTGCGATAAAGAAGTCAAATTAGACTTGTTTTGAATAAATCAGCTGTACAGGAGTCACAGGATGATCAGAAACGTACCGCCAACCCAGCTGGTCCCTTAAAGCCTTGTTCTCCAGGAAGCCCTCCCCGACCCTGTGGGAGACAACACGTGTTAATTGAGTGAGACTGTTGTGGACACATCGATATTATGTGTATTAGCATAATTGTGATTTGGTTGATGGTATCTCGCATTTATGTGGGCCTTGCTTTTTGTTTACATACAACGTTGTATGTTTTACTGTCGTACCACCTATCTATCTTTTTACATTGGCTTTTATTTCTATTTGAGATGTGTGTGATGTGTTCTGTTCTTATGTCTGTTCCTTTCGGGACGCCACGCGGTCTGGGTTTTGTTTTTATGTTAACCTTACATGTCTGCCTCGTGTGGTATTCATGTTTCGGTGGTAAACTAATTCCTGATCAGAATTCTACGGGAGATAAAGTTAAATCCTGCTGTGATAAAACGCCATCCTGTTCTAAACCACATCAAGGATTATTTCTGAAACAGTATGGCGCTCAAATGCTTTTTCTCTTGCGGGTTTATCACAAGGTGAGTTCCTTTTTTGTTTCCTGCTTTTTTAAAAACACATGTGCTCTCCAGTGCAGGTTAGCTCTGAGTGTTAGCGAGGCTTGCTAATGTAAACCAAGACGAGATTACGTCCAAAACACGTCAGGCATTGTTTCTGATAGCAACTTCCTGTGGGTCCGCTGCAGATTGGACGTCACACCGGCAGCAAATCTGTATCCGCTCGTGTACAACGAGTATAACCCCGTTTTTAAAAGATTTGGGTACGGAGGAAAAGAGAAAGGGTTTTATTTTCTGACGCTGCGTGAGTTCCCTGACGCACCGGGGACACATAGTTATGTGTAAAAGACATCACAAAGTGCACTTTGCATGACAGGTCCCCTTTAACTTTTGTTCTTACTTGTGAAGCACTTTGTGAATTTGATTTCTGTGAAAGGTGCTATAATAAATACACGTATTATTATTATTATTATTATTATTATAATGTCCTTTGAAAATACTATGTTTTTAATATGGTCGTGTCAATAAAGCTTGAATTGACTTAATATAAATATGTTTTTTCCACTTATCTTTGTCCAAATATTATAATACATGTGCGGTAAAAGAATGATGGGTAAATTAATGTGGATCGGGGGGGGGGGGGGGGGGAAATGTTTTTTGATTTACTTTCCACAGCCCAGTTAGTGAAGACCCCTGAGTCACATTACTGTAGCAGGGCTGCCATTCTCTAATCTCTGCTGACACCTAGTGGACACGTGGGTGTACTGCTATACGAAGAAATACATGAGCAAGAAATGGAGGGTAAAACTCACCATGGGTCCGGGGGTCCCTTGATCCCCCTTCTCTCCTTTCTCTCCAGGCATCCCCTACAGGCAAACAATTCAATTATGAATCTCATAATGATCGGAATACTTTATTCTACCGCCACCAGAAGTTCAAATAGAAAACAAGATGGAGAGCAGAAGTGATCTTTATGAAACCTTGAGCAGGATCACATCTCAAACCAAATACACATAATTTAAGTGTTACTAATGTGTTATAAAAGAAGTGTACTCACAGGTTCACCAGGCTCAGGGATTACATTTGCTACCTGTAAGGAAAAGGGTAGTCAGTGAGGGCCCGTAACACTTTCAGACGTCTGATGTAACCCTCCTGCTGTCTTCGGGTCAGATCCGACCAGAATCATAACTTTTTTGTTTTACATTAGATTGCATTCAGGCTTCATGACATCCTTCACAGGAGACATGTGAACATATTAAAGTGCTGATCACCACTTTCATTGAATGTTGGATGATTTAGTCAACTTTGTAACACCATGGTGTTCCCGCTCAAACATGACCGCCATAAAGAAAAGGAATTAGTAACCATCCGGATCAGATAAAACACACACACACACACACACACACACACACACACACACACACACACACACACACACACACACACACACACACACACACACACACACACACACACACACACACACACACACACACACACACACACACACACACACACACACACACACACACACACACACACACACACACACACACACACACACACACACACACACACACACACACACACACACACACACAGTGCTCTAGACGTGTGTCCCCTCCCCTATGTGCCCCTCCCCCCACATGGATCACACCTGGCACACGCAACACATGTTCAGTGTCTGTTCTTTGTATATTTACTGCAGTTCTTCATGTATTCCAGTACTCTGATACAATATGTACAGTTTGAAAGGGTGTTAAATGAAATGTGGTGATGATTAATGGTTTTTGTGTTAATGTAATAGCAGTTAAAACAGGACCGGTCAAATTTGACCGCGAACACCAAAGTAAGGGGGGGGAACGAAGACAATAGGAGGGTTAATACATTTTTGTTTATGATAATTTTTAAGTTTAGTTTACATTTTTTTGTATCATTTTATTTCGTTTTTTTTTACATTTCTTATGTCCAAAATAAATGTATATCTGAAAAAAATTGAAATAACTGGCTCTATTTCCTCCATCATAATTTGGTAGTGACTAAGATGCACACTGAAAACAGAAAAGTAAAAGATACTCACATTTCCTGGAATCCCAGGTTTTCCACTCGCTCCGACGTCACCCTGAGGCGAGAGACACAACATTCACACTGTCTGCATACCAACGACCTCATTAAAGAGAAAATGAAGGGCGGCCATTACTGAGACAGAAGAAGAGCCCTCTGTAGCCACTAGTGAAACACACAGGTTACTTACCTTGTCTCCTCTGTCTCCTTTTGATCCGAAAGGTCCAGCCACTCCTCGTTCTCCCTATGAAAGAGAAGCCAACAAATAATTAACAAAAAGTGGGGGGGTTTTTAACCGGTGAGGTGGTTTTCTTGAAGTATCTTAATTACATGTTTTTATCATTTCATATTCCAGCTATTCCTCAAAAGACGTGTTGGATATCACGCCATTCAAATTTTAAATTTAAATTTTAAGAAATTGTAGTTTTTGTATTTCTACCCCAAGCTTCCATAAGTGGGTCAAAAATGACCCGCATGCATTTTCTATGGGAAAACTTTTTTTTCAAAATGTAAAGAAAAAAATTATAAATAGTGAAAACTTAAATATTAAATAGTTCTAATGTGAACCAAAATATAATACTAAATATTATACAAGTGATTTTTCTTAACTAAAATTACAAAAATGGCATAAAAACCCATATTATTCTAATACGGGTCCTTTTTGACCCACTTATGGACGAGTGTAGGGTCCAGTCACATCTAAGGGTTAACTCAAAGTGCTACTGATAACACGGACCCAATTTGAATTTCAAATGCAATCTTTTTAAATTGGAGACAGTAGAAAGTGAAGAGCAGTGTCTCTCAGGGACACCAGCAGCCTCTGAGGGTCCCGCAGGTTACCGGGCAAATTAGGAAAAAGTTAATTTCACTCGACTTTATTTCACCAGAAATGATTTCTGTTGCTTAATCAAACAAGAAGGACCTTAAGGAGTTCTCCCCATCCTGTTTTGCAGATATTAAAATGCAACACTCACACCTCTATAACACACTACAGGGAGAGGGGAAACCACAATAAGCAGATCAGTCAATTGCAGGACTAAGAAAAGACGTGTACTTAGTATGAGACAGAATGAGTGTGGATGAATCTGCAGGTTGGTTCAAAGCAAACGTTTCTATGGAAGTCAGTTTTCTGTTTTCGAGTCGCGACAAAGGCCAAATGGGGTCCTGAAACACAACCAGTGCAGGCTGATTCTAGCCGAAAATAAATGCCGGAAATGCCTTTTGCACCTGAAGCAGTCATTGATCACTTGTGGCGCGTACCGGCCCTTTAAGAGACGGATGCAGCAGTCAAAAACACTCAATTAAAAACCTTTTTTGACTAACATTTTAAACTGCAACCACAAGATCCTTGAGCCTAAAGTCATCGATGTGTAAACACAATATTACTACGATTGGTCCAAACTAATTATCCCCCCTGGTGGAGATGAACATATTTCTGGTGTTTCTTGATACATAATCTCACTCACGGGGACGCCTCTGTCTCCTCTCCCTCCAGCCACACCGGACAGACCAGGGGAACCAGACACGCCCTGCGAAACACAGCAAAAACACAAATGTAAGGATGACCCATGTTTCATTATCAGTGGTTCCCAACCGGGGGTACGGGGACCCCTAGGGGTACTTGAGGGGATCGCAGGGGGTACGCCAAAGTCATCGCCAAATAAATAAATAACTTTTGTCTTCCATGAAATACAGAAAATAACAATGTTTATTTATTTATTTGTTTAAAAAAAGACATTATTGGCTTCCTAAATAAGTATGTCTTAACATCATGTTGTTACCTGACAACAAGTGTACATTTCAAGTTTACATGTGTACTGAATGTGAGTTATACAGGTGATTTTCCTTTCGGAGCAGTTGGGTTAAACATGATAACAAAGGGTTTAATACACGAAACAATGGAGGCGAATTATCCCAGATGAGTGAGGGGCTTCTTTTAGAATGGAGACCAGCTCAAGGGTTCGACGAGACGGGTTGGGAACCACTGTCTAACACAGGGGTGTCAAACTCAATTTCATCGCCGGCCACATCAGCATTATGGTTGCACTCAAAGGGCCGGTTGTAACTTTAAGACTATATAGAAATACATAGATAAATATATCATATATATAAAATAATGTATTATATTACATCATTGCCTCTGCATTGGATTATCATCGGATAGGGTAATAACTTCATAATTAACTACGTCTGAAAGCAGAAGTCTAGGGCAAATAATTGCAAGTCTCTTCAGTGTGTATGTCCCAAAATGGAAGTGACATTTTGAAATAAAAATCTAATTCTGAGAAAAAGGAATTCTATGAAAAAAAATGCATATTTTGAAGAAAAAAAGGCAAATTCTGAGAAAAAAGTCATATTTGAGATGCATTGTGGGACATGTAGTTTATGGGCAACATGCTTCTGTAGCATGTAACCGTATAATAAACATATTATATTCTTTGCAAGCTCTTGTGGGGCCACATAAAATGAAGTCGCGGGCCGAATGTGGCCCCCGGGCCTTGAGTTTGACACCCCTGGTCTAACACATCATTGTGAAAGGTCAGCAGCTGGTAACTCACTCTGTCCCCTGGAGGTCCTCTGGGCCCCGGAGGCCCGTCTGCACCCTAAGGAGAGGACACACGCGCACGTTAAAATGTCAGATTTGCATATGGAAAACACACATCTCATGTCTTCAGGGTTTCCGGGTACATCGTGAAGTCAGTACCTTGGATCCGGCCTTTCCTGCAAAGCCATCTGCTCCGCGCTCTCCCCTGGGACCCTGCAGAGACATGAGTACCTTTTAGACGTATACAGAAACATGCGTCTGCCAGAGACATCAGGGAGCCCCACTATATACTATATTACATTGATGGTCAATTAAATGTCAATGTTCTCTTCAAAAAATCCATGTTTTCGCTTCTACCGTTTGATGTTTTGTCCGATACTCAGACTGAATTGCAATTGTACAGGTATTTGTGTTCAACATGTGAGAAGTAGAAAGTACAGGTATTTGTGTTCAACATGTGAGAAGTAGAAAGTACAGGTATTTGGGTTCAACATGTGAGAAGTAGAAAGTACAGGTATTTGTGTTCAACATGTAAGAAGTAGAAAGTTCAGGTATTTGTGTTCAACATGTAAGAAGTAGAAAGTACAGGTATTTGTGTTCAACATGTAAGAAGTAGAAAGTACAGGTATTTGTGTTCTACATGTAAGAAGTAGAAAGTACAGGTATTTGTGTTCAACATGTAAGAAGTAGAAAGTACAGGTATTTGTGTTCAACATGTAAGAAGTCGAAAGTACAGGTATTTGTGTTCAACATGTAAGAAGTAGAAAGTACAGGTATTTGTGTTCAACATGTAAGAAGTCGAAAGTACAGGTATTTGTGTTCAACATGTAAGAAGTAGAAAGTACAGGTATTTGTGTTCAACGTGTAAGAAGTAGAAAGTACAGGTATTTGGGTTCAAAGTGTAAGAAGTAGAAAGTTCAGGTATTTGGGTTCAAAGTGTAAGAAGTAGAAAGTTCAGGTATTTGGGGTCAAAGTGTAAGAAGTAGAAAGTTCAGGTATTTGTGTTCAACATGTGAGAAGTAGAAAGTACAGGTATTTGTGTTCAACATGTAAGAAGTAGAAAGTACAGGTATTTGGGTTCAACATGTGAGAAGTAGAAAGTACAGGTATTTGAGTTCAAAATGTAAGAAGTAGAAAGTTCAGGTATTTGTGTTCAACATGTAAGAAGTAGAAAGTTCAGGTATTTGGGTTCAAAGTGTAAGAAGTAGAAAGTTCAGGTATTTGTGTTCTACATGTAAGAAGTAGAAAGTTCAGGTATTTGGGTTCAACATGTAATAAGTAGAAAGTACAGGTATTTGTGTTCAACATGTAAGAAGTAGAAAGTACAGGTATTTGAGTTCAAAATGTAAGAAGTAGAAAGTACAGGTATTTGAGTTCAAAATGTAAGAAGTAGAAAGTACAGGTATTTGAGTTCAACATGTAAGAAGTAGAAAGTACAGGTATTTGAGTTCAACATGTAAGAAGTAGAAAGTACAGGTATTTGTGTTCAACATGTAAGAAGTAGAAAGTACAGGTATTTGTGTTCAACATGTAAGAAGTAGAAAGTACAGGTATTTGTGTTCAACATGTGAGAAGTAGAACGTACAGGTATTTGAGTTCAACATGTAAGAAGTAGAAAGTACAGGTATTTGTGTTCAACATGTGAGAAGTAGAAAGTACAGGTATTTGAGTTCAACATGTGAGAAGTAGAAAGTACAGGTATTTGTGTTCAACATGTAAGAAGTAGAAAGTACAGGTATTTGAGTTCAAAATGTAAGAAGTAGAAAGTACAGGTATTTGTGTTCAACATGTGAGAAGTAGAAAGTACAGGTATTTGTGTTCAACATGTGAGAAGTAGAACGTACAGGTATTTGGGTTCAACATGTAAGAAGTAGAAAGTACAGGTATTTGAGTTCAACATGTGAGAAGTAGAAAGTACAGGTATTTGAGTTCAACATGTGAGAAGTAGAAAGTACAGGTATTTGAGTTCAACATGTGAGAAGTAGAAAGTACAGGTATTTGAGTTCAACATGTGAGAAGTAGAAAGTACAGGTATTTGAGTTCAACATGTAAGAAGTAGAAAGTACAGGTATTTGGGTTCAACATGTGAGAAGTAGAACGTACAGGTATTTGAGTTCAACATGTAAGAAGTAGAAAGTACAGGTATTTGTGTTCAACATGTGAGAAGTAGAAAGTACAGGTATTTGAGTTCAACATGTGAGAAGTAGAAAGTACAGGTATTTGAGTTCAACATGTAAGAAGTAGAAAGTACAGGTATTTGGGTTCAACATGTGAGAAGTAGAACGTACAGGTATTTGAGTTCAACATGTGAGAAGTAGAAAGTACAGGTATTTGTGTTCAACATGTAAGAAGTAGAAAGTACAGGTATTTGAGTTCAACATGTAAGAAGTAGAAAGTACAGGTATTTGAGTTCAAAATGAGAGAAGTAGAAAGTACAGGTATTTGAGTTCAAAATGTAAGAAGTAGAAAGTACAGGTATTTGTGTTCAACATGTGAGAAGTAGAAAGTACAGGTATTTGTGTTCAACATGTGAGAAGTAGAAAGTACAGGTATTTGTGTTCAACATGTGAGAAGTAGAAAGTACAGGTATTTGTGTTCAACATGTAAGAAGTAGAAAGTACAGGTATTTGGGTTCAACATGTGAGAAGTAGAAAGTACAGGTATTTGAGTTCAAAATGTAAGAAGTAGAAAGTTCAGGTATTTGTGTTCAACATGTAAGAAGTAGAAAGTTCAGGTATTTGGGTTCAAAGTGTAAGAAGTAGAAAGTTCAGGTATTTGTGTTCTACATGTAAGAAGTAGAAAGTTCAGGTATTTGGGTTCAACATGTAATAAGTAGAAAGTACAGGTATTTGTGTTCAACATGTAAGAAGTAGAAAGTACAGGTATTTGAGTTCAAAATGTAAGAAGTAGAAAGTACAGGTATTTGAGTTCAAAATGTAAGAAGTAGAAAGTACAGGTATTTGAGTTCAACATGTAAGAAGTAGAAAGTACAGGTATTTGAGTTCAACATGTAAGAAGTAGAAAGTACAGGTATTTGTGTTCAACATGTAAGAAGTAGAAAGTACAGGTATTTGTGTTCAACATGTAAGAAGTAGAAAGTACAGGTATTTGTGTTCAACATGTGAGAAGTAGAACGTACAGGTATTTGAGTTCAACATGTAAGAAGTAGAAAGTACAGGTATTTGTGTTCAACATGTGAGAAGTAGAAAGTACAGGTATTTGAGTTCAACATGTGAGAAGTAGAAAGTACAGGTATTTGTGTTCAACATGTAAGAAGTAGAAAGTACAGGTATTTGAGTTCAAAATGTAAGAAGTAGAAAGTACAGGTATTTGTGTTCAACATGTGAGAAGTAGAAAGTACAGGTATTTGTGTTCAACATGTGAGAAGTAGAACGTACAGGTATTGGGTTCAACATGTAAGAAGTAGAAAGTACAGGTATTTGAGTTCAACATGTGAGAAGTAGAAAGTACAGGTATTTGAGTTCAACATGTGAGAAGTAGAAAGTACAGGTATTTGAGTTCAACATGTGAGAAGTAGAAAGTACAGGTATTTGAGTTCAACATGTGAGAAGTAGAAAGTACAGGTATTTGAGTTCAACATGTAAGAAGTAGAAAGTACAGGTATTTGGGTTCAACATGTGAGAAGTAGAACGTACAGGTATTTGAGTTCAACATGTAAGAAGTAGAAAGTACAGGTATTTGTGTTCAACATGTGAGAAGTAGAAAGTACAGGTATTTGAGTTCAACATGTGAGAAGTAGAAAGTACAGGTATTTGAGTTCAACATGTAAGAAGTAGAAAGTACAGGTATTTGGGTTCAACATGTGAGAAGTAGAACGTACAGGTATTTGAGTTCAACATGTGAGAAGTAGAAAGTACAGGTATTTGTGTTCAACATGTAAGAAGTAGAAAGTACAGGTATTTGAGTTCAACATGTAAGAAGTAGAAAGTACAGGTATTTGAGTTCAAAATGAGAGAAGTAGAAAGTACAGGTATTTGAGTTCAAAATGTAAGAAGTAGAAAGTACAGGTATTTGTGTTCAACATGTGAGAAGTAGAAAGTACAGGTATTTGTGTTCAACATGTGAGAAGTAGAAAGTACAGGTATTTGTGTTCAAAATATAAGAAGTAGAAAGTACAGGTATTTGTGTTCAACATGTGAGAAAGTAGAAAGTACAGGTATTTGTGTTCAACATGTAAGAAGTAGAAAGTACAGGTATTTGGGTTCAACATGTGAGAAGTAGAAAGTACAGGTATTTGAGTTCAAAATGTAAGAAGTAGAAAGTACAGGTATTTGTGTTCAACATGTGAGAAGTAGAAAGTACAGGTATTTGTGTTCAACATGTGAGAAGTAGAAAATACAGGTATTTGTATTCAAAATGTAAGAAGTAGAAAGTACAGGTATTTGAGTTCAACATGTAAGAAGTAGAAAGTACAGGTATTTGTGTTCAACATGTGAGAAGTAGAAAGTACAGGTATTTGTGTTCAACATGTGAGAAGTAGAAAGTACAGGTATTTGAGTTCAACATGTGAGAAGTAGAAAGTACAGGTATTTGTGTTCAACATGTGAGAAGTAGAAAGTACAGGTATTTGAGTTCAACATGTGAGAAGTAGAAAGTACAGGTATTTGTGTTCAACATGTAAGTAGAAAGTACAGGTATTTGTGTTCAACATGTGAGAAGTAGAAAGTACAGGTATTTGGGTTCAACATGTGAGAAGTAGAAAGTACAGGTATTTGTGTTCAACATGTGAGAAGTAGAAAGTACAGGTATTTGGGTTCAACATGTGAGAAGTAGAAAGTACAGGTATTTGGGTTCAACATGTGAGAAGTAGAACGTACAGGTATTTGGGTTCAACATGTAAGAAGTAGAAAGTACAGGTATTTGAGTTCAACGTGTAAGAAGTAGAAAGTACAGGTATTTGTGTTCAACATGTGAGAAGTAGAACGTACAGGTATTTGAGTTCAACATGTAAGAAGTAGAAAGTACAGGTATTTGTGTTCAACATGTGAGAAGTAGAAAGTACAGGTATTTGAGTTCAACATGTGAGAAGTAGAAAGTACAGGTATTTGTGTTCAACATGTAAGAAGTAGAAAGTACAGGTATTTGAGTTCAAAATGTAAGAAGTAGAAAGTACAGGTATTTGAGTTCAACATGTGAGAAGTAGAAAGTACAGGTATTTGTGTTCAACATGTAAGAAGTAGAAAGTACAGGTATTTGAGTTCAAAATGTAAGAAGTAGAAAGTACAGGTATTTGTGTTCAACATGTGAGAAGTAGAACGTACAGGTATTTGGGTTCAACATGTAAGAAGTAGAAAGTACAGGTATTTGAGTTCAACATGTGAGAAGTAGAAAGTACAGGTATTTGTGTTCAACATGTGAGAAGTAGAAAGTACAGGTATTTGGGTTCAACATGTGAGAAGTAGAAAGTACAGGTATTTGTGTTCAACATGTAAGAAGTAGAAAGTACAGGTATTTGAGTTCAACATGTGAGAAGTAGAAAGTACAGGTATTTGTGTTCAACATGTGAGAAGTAGAAAGTACAGGTATTTGGGTTCAACATGTGAGAAGTAGAAAGTACAGGTATTTGAGTTCAACATGTAAGAAGTAGAAAGTACAGGTATTTGAGTTCAACATGTAAGAAGTAGAAAGTACAGGTATTTGAGTTCAACATGTAAGAAGTAGAAAGTACAGGTATTTGTGTTCAACATGTGAGAAGTAGAAAGTACAGGTATTTGTGTTCAACATGTAAGAAGTAGAAAGTACAGGTATTTGAGTTCAAAATGTAAGAAGTAGAAAGTACAGGTATTTGAGTTCAACATGTGAGAAGTAGAAAGTACAGGTATTTGAGTTCAAATGTAAGAAGTAGAAAGTACAGGTATTTGTGTTCAACATGTGAGAAGTAGAACGTACAGGTATTTGGGTTCAACATGTGAGAAGTAGAAAGTACAGGTATTTGTGTTCAACATGTAAGAAGTAGAAAGTACAGGTATTTGGGTTCAACATGTGAGAAGTAGAAAGTACAGGTATTTGAGTTCAAAATGTAAGAAGTACAAAGTACAGGTATTTGTGTTCAACATGTGAGAAGTAGAAAGTACAGGTATTTGTGTTCAACATGTGAGAAGTAGAAAGTACAGGTATTTGTGTTCAAAATGTAAGAAGTAGAAAGTACAGGTATTTGAGTTCAACATGTAAGAAGTAGAAAGTACAGGTATTTGAGTTCAACATGTGAGAAGTAGAAAGTACAGGTATTTGAGATCAACATGTAAGAAGTAGAAAGTACAGGTATTTGAGTTCAACATGTGAGAAGTAGAAAGTACAGGTATTTGTGTTCAACATGTAAGAAGTAGAAAGTACAGGTATTTGAGTTCAACATGTAAGAAGTAGAAAGTACAGGTATTTGGGTTCAACATGTAAGAAGTAGAAAGTACAGGTATTTGAGTTCAACATGTGAGAAGTAGAAAGTACAGGTATTTGTGTTCAACATGTAAGAAGTAGAAAGTACAGGTATTTGTGTTCAACATGTAAGAAGTAGAAAGTTCAGGTATTTGGGTTCAAAATGTAAGAAGTCAAAGTTAAAAGTCCTCAGAAAAATAAGTAGTGGAGTAAAGTACTGATACCAGAAACTGTACTTAAGTACAGTAACAAAGTATTTCTACTCCACTACTTCCCACCTCTGGTGAGCACGGAGGGCATAAATAACTCACCGCGGCACCGTCGTTTCCAGGAAGGACCGTCCAGTCCGTCTTTACCAGAAAGACCCTTTGAAGAGGAGAAAGGTTTGACATTTAGTGACCGAGTAACAACAACAGGGATTAAACACCAGGACTTCGGGCAGCATTCACATCAAATGCTGTTATTTCAGAACAAAAGGCCGACTCACAGACTTCCCTGGCTCCCCGTGTTTGCCCGAAAATCCTATTTCCCCAGGCAGACCCTGCAAGAAGACAGACGGGTTCAATTCATGATGTATTTGTCAAATGATGATGTTTAAGACGGAGTGTGTCCTCGGAGACTCACAGGAGGTCCAGTCTGCCCTTTGCTTCCTGCTGTCCCAGCTGGACCGTGAATACCCTGAAAACACAAAGAAAAGGTACAATAATGTAAATAAATCACTTGGTTATGATGTAATGAACATACTTATATAACCAGCGGTGAAGTATTCAGATTGTATACTTAAGTAGAAGCAGTAATACTATTTAAAGATATTCTGTTACAGGTATAAGTCAGGCATTAAAAGTAAAACTACAAAAGTATTGACATCAAAATATATAATATGTAGGTACCAAAATGTTTTGTTATGGCTTATGGCACCTTTCAGATATATAATATATTACATTAATTAAATGATATGTATATAAAGTACAGTATAATGATGACTGATGCATTCATTTGTTCATCGTAGTTAGTAAATGTGGAGATCATTTTAATTACTTTTTTAAATATAATTATATGTCACTGTCTATCCATTAGTTGATTCCCATGTAGTGTTCTCTAATAATCTGGATCTGTAAAGTAACTAAAGCCTTTCAAAATGTCGTGGAGTAGAAGTAAACATATACAATACTTGACAGTTCAAATACTTCAAACATCTACTTAATAATTAGGTACATGTGGTTAATTAAATTCTGCCACTGCATATAATGGTTTTTGAAGGTATATATATGTACTTTATATATACTTTTATGTATGCATGATGTACACAACTAGACGGTGTGCATGAAAGCAGCCACTAGAGGGCGGTATTACAGCACCTAAAGGTAAGTGTATTGCTATTTCCTCCAGGGAGCAGTTTGGAAATGATTAGGACAACCTGTTGATTTCAATATAGCCTGTATATATATTCACACGGTGAAGAGACCTTTGAGAGAGAGAGGTTACTCTGTGGGTCGCGTTAAATATGGAGCAATTCAAAGACCAAATTAATTCTCCTCCCCGATGTGAAGAACAAGCACGGGCATAAATAAGAGGTCTTTATCAACAAGTGTGCTACTAATATGTACATTTATTTAGCCATGAAAGTGAAGTTGTACTCACAGGGATTCCAGGAAGCCCGTCCTCTCCAGGCAATCCACTTTCACCTTTCTTGCCCTGAAATACAACGTGTATATTCAATTAAAACTAAATAGAAATGATGAAAAACATGCAATGATAAGGTGAGTTGGTTGACGGAGCTACAGACAGCCATGTTGTCCCTAGTTATTTTATTTGATAAAAAATTAAACGTATATAAAACCCCGAAATATGTTTATTTTTTGTCTCACGCCCATTCGTTTCCCTCTTGGTAACAAAGTAGAAAAACCAAGAAAACATGGTACTACATAATAATACATTTAATGTATACAGCACACTTTAAAAACAATGTCATCTCAAGGTGCTTATGAACGAGAGACACATGAAAAATGATGATTATTTTGAAGTTAAGTGTGTTGAACTAAAAAATGAAAGCATATATCACGCCCTTTTCTACATATATATTATCAAACTAGTACATGTTATCAGACAAGTAGCTACAGATAGCCATGTTTTCCTGGTTATTTGATGAGATGACAAAGAACAAATATATAAAACCCCACAATATGTGTTTTCTCTTACGCCAGTGGTTCCCAAACTTTTTGTTTAACATTTTCTCTGCTGATAATAAGAAGATACAAAGATCCAACTATAATTGTATATTTCATTATGGATTACACATGAACAAAAGTGCTTGTAATACATACTGTGAATTAATATGGCCTAATTAAAACTGGTTGGCCTTCTTCCCTGAGTAGTAGATTTTTAAATTCAAATTTCTTTAAGGAAAATATATTAATGAACTACTATTTCTACTGCAGGTTGCAAACGATCACATCACTCTACCATTCCTATTCCACACATAGCCTATCAATGACTTTTTGAGACTGCCACTCTCAGTTAATTCTCAATGTTCAGCTTTGATCTGTGTTTGGTTTTGATGGCAGCAACAGCAGAACAGCCTCTCACACAAGTAGGATGTTGCAAAAGGCAGCATTATGCCCACAGCTCTCTGACCAATGAGATATTTTCGAGCAGTGTTTGTTTACAATTGAATAATAATAACAATACATTTGATATATATAGTTGCACTTTAAAAACAACGAAAAGGAGAAAATAATAACATTTAAAAATCTTCCCGCGACCCCCCTGCAGTACCTCCGCGACCCACCAGGGGTCACGCACCAGTTTGTAAACCACTGTCTTACGCCCATTGTGGTGTTTGTAAACCCAGCATTATGTTACCAAGATAGAAACTCAAAGTGGAAAACCAAGAAAACAGGGTACATATAAACGAGACAAATTCCCAGATGATTATTTTGAAGTTAAGTGTGTTCAACTCAGCATGTGTGCTCAAAGGTAAGAGCATCGTTCACGCCCTTTTCTACATATCGTCACCTTCTGAAAGTCATATTTTGGAGAAAATGTTTTTTTGCTTAAATCATCTCTTCTTGATGCTGGCCACCTCTGGTCAAATTGCCTACATCCTTAGTGAAAGGATAGTGCTGTTCCCACCCTGATAGTATAATGGCCTATGTCAAGAGTGTGACTTAGGCCATATATTTAAAAAAGATAATGGCTTAAATCGCATTGTCTTGTGATTTAGGCCTAATCCCAAACCACGCCCTACACACTACCCCTCCGCCCCACATTAAGTGCTGTTCCAAACCAACGAGTGTGGAGCGGTGTGGAGGGGGCTATCAAGCCATCAAACAGTGAGGGTGTTTCTCAATGTCGAGTACACATGTCTTCCAAGTCACTTGCTTCAGAAGCGAGGCAAGAATACTTCCTGGCATTCGAAAAACGAAGAGTGGAACAGGCGAGCAAGTGTGCAGGTGTGCGTCATATGAGAAGCCCCGCTTTACATTTTCTGCCACAGATTTGGGGAAATTGGTCCGTGCGCAAAGCATTGTGGGGATTTTAAGACCGCGGAGTCTACACATGTGCAGCCTCGAAATTTCTCCAAACGAAGTACGCCGGGCTCGGTAGAATTCCAAGTATGCTGGACATTGGAACAGTACTTCGGCGCCACTCGATGACGTAGCATGCTTGAAATAGTGGCTCTGGAGCAGCTTTACTCGACATTGAGAAACACCCGAAGAGTGGAACAGGCGAGCAAGTGCGTCAGATTTGACCCGAAGACAACAGGAGGGTTAAGCTATTAGCCATTAGCTATTAGCTATAAGCTATTAGCTATTAGCTATTAGCTGTTAGCCATTAGCTATTAGCCATTAGCTATTAGCTATTAGCCATTAGCCATTAGCTATTAGCCATTAGCTATTAGCCATTAGCTATTAGCCATTAGCCATTAGCTATTAGCCATTAGCTATTAGCTGTTAGCTATTAGCCATTAGCTATTAGCCATTAGCTATTAGCCATTAGCTATTAGCTATTAACAAACTAGTTAAAATGGACAACAATGCATGTTTTGGACCCTAAATGTTTTTGTTGGATCCTCACCACATTCCCATATTGCAAATCCTGTCCCTTGCTTTTTCATTTTCTTTCTTTATATGATTGTTTTATTTGTTTGTCTTTGAATTTCTGCTTTCTTAATGTGCAGTGCAATTCCACTATTAGAGCCACCATATAGGTTCTCTTTAAATCGTGCATTGTCAGACGATGTATTGTGTTGATTACACTATAGAAATTACGAGCAGAAAGACAGACAGGGACAGTTCAGCTGAACATTTAATATACGCTATAAACTACAAATAGTAAGGATTGTAAGGATCCTCACCAAGTCCTGGCCCTTGCTCTTGAATGATTTGCTGAATTCGGTAGCTCACTTTCAGGCTGGAGGTGAATAGACGGCGGCGACACACACCACTGAGGAGAGAGTGGCTCAATCTATACCAACTCAACCATAAGCCCACCCTATCAGCAGTGGAGACCACCCTATTATCCCTGCTCTCAGGCTGCTGCCCCCCCACTCACTCACTGAGCTATAACAACTCCACACCTGCAGAAAATAGGTCACCATTTGTTGTATTGGATTCAAGAGAGCCTCTCATGGGGCTGCAAGTGCTCCAGTGGGACCGCCAATCAAATGTTATTAGGAAGCTGCACAGGGATATCGTGAAGACTGAAACCAATGGGATCGCTCGAGGTATATTACTAAGGACAACGTGTAGTTCGTAGTGGTGTGAGACGATTAAAACATTTCATGATGAAAGAAGTTTTAAATCTTGTATTTTGGGGAGAGATAAATCAAACTACATGTGTGGTGTTGAAGATATGCAGAGGGTTTTTAATTTTACAATAACATCTCAGCACAGTTTTATTGATTTGTCCAACTATTAGGCATGAAGTACGGCAGTCTCCCGACACTTCGCTGACGCGTCGACGAAGCCGCTGTCAGAGCGAGTTGCTGTAGTGTTCATATAGTGACAGGGTATGTTATCTCCGCTGCGAGCACTTCCTGTTCCTACAGCTACCTGTCAACTTTAAGGAAAAGGCTACTAAATACTTACTTCCCTCCTCTTTTCAACGCCTAAAGAACGAGTGCGGGACATGTTGTCATGGATCAGGCGGCAGCTACAAGCAGGGGCTGCTGATTGATGACCAGTGGTGCAAGACATGCAGCCTGTGCCGATTCCTACCCTTTCTCTGCCTTTTCAAAGCCAAGTAAGGGTACACATCCACGCTGAAATTACTGCCGGAAGTTGAAATACTGAATGTCCTCTTCCAGTATCAGAGTAACATGATAACAAAGGTATCCCAGCTGTAGCTGTGAACGTGACAGGATGTGTGATGACCTGGACGAGCATCAGGACTGCTTGAGGCAGATGATAGCTATGTGATTAACATGATGACTCAGCCTCTATGGAGAGAGACATCAAGCATGCTCATTTCTGACGTGGAGCTAATCTGAAGGAAACATTGAATACTGCTTTCTACTCCTCCATCTTGTGACTGTGTGACTCCCTCTCTTGATATCAGCATGTGAAGGACACTGCTCAGGAACTAGCTGATGCTCTGTATGTGATGACTCCTTCCATTCTGGAGAGGATCACAGACACGTGGATCCTGAGGCTGAAGCTCAAGCCGGGGACCAGGGAGAGTTTTCTAACAGTAGTAGTAGTGGTATAAGTAGTTGTAGTAGTAATAGTAGTAGTTGTATTAATAGTTGTATGAGTAGTAGTGGTAGTAGTATAAGTTGGAGTAGTAGTATAAGTTGGAGTAGTAGTAGTAGTAGTAGTATACGTTGTTGGAGTAGTAGTAGTAGTAGTAGTAGTAGTAGTAGTAGTAGTAGTAGTATACGTTGTTGGAGTAGTAGTAGTAGTAGTAGTAGTAGTAGTAGTAGTAGTAGTAGTAGTAGTAGTAGTAGTAGTAGTAGTAGTAGTAATAGTATACGTTGGAGTAGTAGTAGCAGTGACGAGTGAGATTTTTCTAGCTTTTTCTTCTTCATGCTTAGGTTTCCAGATGGATCCCCAGCGTTGACATTGACAGCTCTTATATTCTGGTTGTAGAAAAGTATGTTGCTGAGTTTGAGTCCAGAGGGGCTGAGCAGCTGCTAATGTTGAATGAAACATATTGCTGATGAGAAGCTAATTGCTCCCGATAGAGACAAGAGGTCCCAATATTTTTAATGTTTTGGAAGAACAAGTCATGCAGAGCCGCTGTGCCTGTTTTAATTACACACCAGTGTGATGGGACCAGAGAGAGGGAATAATACCAGACAGATAATTCTACAACCACTGATAACCGCTACAGTTTCAGCTCTCATTATTATGAGGAATAAACATCGGCTTTCTTCATTCCCACTGGAATAAGATAAGTGTAGTGAAGGGACTACATGCATTTCTGATTACTGCAGATTACCGTTTTGTTTTACATGGGTTCTCTAAAGGCCAAGTAATTTAATTTAGGTCAAAACTCGACGGACTAGTGTTTCTCACTTTTTCATACCAAGAGGCGCATTCACACCGCAGTACTTTTCCCACAAAGGTTCATCAGAACTTAGTTCATGAGAACTCTTTAGTACAGATCTCGTTCACACCGGAAAAAGTCCCTGGGGGTGGATTAGGCAAATGAAGCCGCTGACGTCACTTCTTCTTCTTCTGCTTTGGGTTTACTGGCAGGCCGCAACCCACTTCACGGCGTATACTGCCGCCCAAAGTCCCCGGGTTGGGGAAGGCTTCAGTAGAAGCTGCTGGGAGTCCCAGCAGCTTCTACTGAAGCCTTCCGAGTAAATCGCCAGAACGCCGACACCTCCTCATCTCCACCGCTCCCATGTTTTCTTTTGTGTTGCCATAAGTTAGTCTCTCTGTGTTTCTGCGCTGGGCTAATGCTAATGCTAATAATGCTAATGCGAGGATAATAAAATGGCGGCTTCACAAAACTTTTTGGGAGTTTTACGGGGCGTGGTTTGCAATCCGCCCAGCCAATCAGACACAGGAACCTTTTTCTCCCACGAAAGTCCCTGCTCTCTAGCAGGGGGAGAAAAGGTTCTCATGAACTCATTTTGGTTCCGGCTCTTTTTGGTGTGAATGCGACATTTCGGAACTATATCGGAACTAAAGTGGGAAAAGTACTGCGGTGTGAACGCGCCTAAGGACCACTTAACCAATAAAAAAACACTCGCGGACCACCTAACTCCACAAATATAAAAAAACACAGTTTTTCTAGAACAGATTACAAATCGCCTGAAAATGGTACAAACAAGTGGCAACATGTGTGATGAAGGTGTTGCGCTGGGCTATAGCATGCAATAGAAAGTGAAACGTAACCTTGCGCCATTACGGAGATATTCCCGTGAGAGTGCGGAAAACTTAAATTAATTAATTAATTTCAAATGTGAAATGTTACCAATATACTCACGGACCACTAGGGGGCGCTAGTATACTATATACTCACTAGGGACCACACTTTGAGAAGCACTGAGCAATGAATAGCAGATACATTGACTACAACAATGCATGACATGTGCTTTATGACTGTCTTTCTGTCATTGTCACACATCGATGGAGCTTCTTTACGGCAAGTGAGAAGAAAACAAGCCCAAAATCACAATTTGCATTCACGCCATTGTTAAGAAGAGTCCAATTGAGATCAAATCACCTTAACTGGTCACCTTAAAATTATCGTTTTGAGATTCAACCATTGCAAGGTTTGTTTTGTCGTGACTCCAAAAATACTTGTTGTTTAACGATGGTTCTACTTTATCATGATTTCAAAGAAAGTCCCTTGTGAACCCGTCTGTCCTCCCATCAGGTGTTTAAATATGAACACTGAGAAGTGATGAATAAAATGAATTCCTCACCCTCAGACCGAACTCTCCGGGGGTCCCGGTTTTCCCCGTTATCCCGGGAGAACCCTGAGGAATAAAACATTCAGCTTCAGTTCAAACGGCACGTTGACGTCTCCATGAGCTGCTCAGCACCGCATCGGAACAGCTGGATTTCTCAACAACAAAATACCCCAAAATCAGCAGGAAAAAGGAAGTTATAAATCCTGATCCTTACCTGAGGCCCCTGGGGACCCTCGGGCCCTTGAGGACCAGGAGGACCAGCATCTCCCTAAAACACATCAAATACACGAGTATGTGTATTATATTTAGTTATATTTTATTCCAAGTAGAAGTCACTCGAGTGAGATGCACACCAAAACTATGAGGAGAGTGCAAATATAAAACATAAGTAAACATAAATAATACATGCAAGTTATAACAACATAAGAGTTAAGATCAGCAAATGACCCGTTGGATTTAATTTTTTTTAAGTATAACAATAAAACGCTAAATAAACAAAGAAAGGTCCACGGCAAAAGGTAAATAGATTTTAATCAGATGGCTTAAGAAACACTATTATTATTAATATTCCTCATAAACAGTTGTTGTTCTACTTTATCATACTATGAGGTACAGCAGACTTTGAATCTTCACTGTCCTGTAATCAAACCGGATGAACCACTTCATTGTTGAACATTACTCACCTTGTCACCCCGCAAGCCGTCTCTCTGAACCTGAAATAATCAAGATGAAAATAAATACCAAATATTCAACCATTGAGAGATTCATTGCGCTACCTTCATTTCATTATCGTGCAAAAAGAGGCCACAGTTAAAACACACTAGCAACCCTCATCTCTAATTAACTACTTTTCAATGAATTGCTTTCTATATTAAAGAAATAAATTACAATTTATCAAAAAAATTAAATTAAATTTCCAGCAAAATTAGGATTATGAATAAATGATTAAAATAGCTGTAATTTAGCTTATCAGTTAATTGAGTAATTGTTGACCTTCTCCTGGACAACAGTGCCATTGTGCCTACAGTTCATTAACAAGGTCAAGAGGTCAATCTTATAGCTAAATGGCTCGTTTTAGCGGATTTTGATAAAAACGCTAAACTGATCCGTGATTAAAAGCACAAAAATAAAATGGCTATTTCATGTCTCTTTGTTTTGTTTTTTTAACCCTCCTGTTGTCTTCGGGTCAAATCTGGCTTCGTGATATCCTTCACAGGAGACATTTGAACATGTAAAATTGCTGATCACCAATGTCATAGAATTTTGGATGATTTACTCAACGTTGTAACACCCATGGTGTTCCCGCCATAAAGAAAGGGAATTAGTAACCATCCGGATCAGATAAAACACACACACACACACACACACACACACACACACACACACACACACACACACACACACACACACACACACACACACACACACACACACACACACACACACACACACACACACACACACACACACACACACACACACACACACACACACACACACACACACACACACACACACACACCCACACCCTGAGGTTTCTCCCATGTTCCCTTTAAACTGTGGGGTTTCTCTGGAAGTGTTTCCTTGTACGATGTGAGGGTCTAAGGACAGAGGGTCTAAGGACAGAGGGTCTAAGGACAGAGGGTCTAAGGACAGAGGATGTCGTATTGTCATACTGATATTCTGTACAAACTGTGAAGTCCACTGAGACAAATAACATTTGTGATATTGGGCAATATAAATAAACATTGATTGATTGATTGATTGATTGATTGTGTGTGTGTCCCTTATGTGCCCCATCCCCCACATGGATCACACCTGGCACACGCAACACATGTTCAGTGTCTGTTCTTTGTATATTTACTGCAGTTCTTCATGTGTACCAGTAGTCTGATTAATATGTACAGTTTGAAAGGGTGTTAAATGAAATGTGGTGATGATTAATGGTTTTTGTGTTAATGTAATAGCAGTTAAAACAGGACCGGTCAGATTTGACGGCGAACACCAAAGTAAGGGGGGGAGGGACGAGGACAATAGGAGGGTTGTAAATATCTCCAAGCTCTTCACTCCTGTCATGTTTTTCATCCCTAAACAAGCCGGTAATGTGTTGATCCTTTTGGTGTATTGTTGGCACTCACCACATCCCCAGGTAATCCGGGAAGGCCTCTCTCCCCCTGTGACGTAGTTCACAGAAAAGAAGATGAAAAACCCGTCATTAGAATCAAGAGACTGTCAGGACAAAAGCACCTCGAGGTCATGACGCTGCAACGACCAGCATTCATCAGATGACTGGTTATTGTAGGCTTAAAGGTCACCTATCATGCTATCTTTAGGCAATAGCAGCTCTCAGATATATAAAAAATATATATAAAAACATGCCTATGAAGTGTTTTGCTCAAAATACCAAACAGATCACCCATTCTAGCCACGCCTCATATCCCTCTATTTCACTTCCTGTTTCAAAAGTGCTGATTTTGGGTATAAAGCTTTAAAGAGGAGGGGTCTGAGCTCATGCGGGACCCGGCAGCTACCGTCTAAACTAAATGCTGCCGTGATGAAACGCCATATCATGGATTATCAAGGATCTGAAACAGTCTGGAGCTCAAAGGCTTTCTCTCTTGCCGGTTATACCACAAGGTGAGTTCCTTTTTACTTCCTGCTTCTTCACACACATGCTCTCCAGTGCAGGTTAGCTCTGAGTGTTAGCGATGCTAATGTAAACACCGACCATATTACGTCCAAAACAGTCGGGCATTGTTTCTGATGGCAACGTTTCTGATTGGGCCGTGGGTCCACATTTCAGATATTACGTCATATCGGACGTAAATCTGGATCAGCTCCGTTGTTCCCCCGTTTTTAGAGATTTGGGTACGGAGGAGAAGAGAGAGGGTTTTATTTTCTGACACTGCGTGAGCTCCCTGACACACCGGGGACATCAAAAAGTGCATTTTGCATGATAGGTCCCCTTTAAGGGAAAGTGAAACGTGTGGGTAAAGCTTCATGGGAATGTATCTGCGTGCATCCTCCTGCATGCATATGGGTGTGGTAAAAGCGTTTGTGCACCGCTGGAGGAATCATCAAAGTGGGTAATTACAGACAGACAAATGAAGTCAGCGTTTCATTTAGTCAGACAAACGAGTGGGCTGAAACTCAGAGGAATGTCTGGAGAGAGCAGACAGAAGCTCGAGAAACCTGGGATAGCTCTTTAAAAATGAACAAAATGCTTAAGGCAACACATATATCCAAGTGAAGTGGTGCTTCTTCATAAAGCACAGGAGGGACATACCTTGCCGCCTTTAACTCCAGAGAGCCCAGAGGCACCGGACAGTCCTTTCACACCCTGACACATTCAAGAGAAAAGCTTAATTAATGCAGAAGTGCCTCATTAAATCATAAAAACATTATTATTTGTGTCGGTTTTCTGTAAAGTCTTAAACAGAGTCATCGCTTACATCTTTCCCAGGAACACCAGGTTTGCCGGGGAATCCATCGAAACCTGCCTCGCCCTAAAACGTGTAGAGGAAAATATAATTATGCTTTTAAAATGCTGAGCAATAAAGTCTCTTACTGTAAATCACACTCGTGAAAACGTTGAAATGTGCTTTATCAGAACCACCACTGTCTTGTAAGCATTTAGCAAATAATCAACTCAAGAAGTGATGGAGAACGTGGTATGTAAAGTCCAATTAAGTGCTAGCCTAATTAGCATATCTGCAGCTATACTTTGCCAAAGTCAACTCGGCATTATTAATAAAAACAATTAAAATGTATGATAAAAATAAAAAATACAATTCAAATACAAAAAATAATATAAATATATATTTTTTAATGTTATTCTAAAATGGATCATCGTTTTGTCCCCAGGTGATGAATAAAGTATTTGTGATTGTGATTCTGTAGTGCACATTGTATAACATGTCTCCAGTCCATCAGTGTTTCTCAAACTTTTTCATACCAGGGACCACTTAACCAATAAAAAAAACACTCGCGGACCACACATATCCAAAAACACATCGTTTTTTACAAATCGTCTGAAAATTGTACAAACAAGTGGCAATATGTGTGATGAAGGTGCTTATCTGGGCTATATCATGCAATCGAAAGTTAAACTTAAGCTCGTTCCATTGCGGAGATATTCCCGCGAGAGTGCGAAAAACTTAAATAAATGTATTTATTTCAAATGTGAAATGTTACCAATATACTCACGGACCACTAGGGGCGCTCACGGACCACCAGTGGTCCGCGGGCCACACTTTGAGTTGCACTGATCTAGTATGATTAACTACAAGTAATTGGTAGACAATTTGACCGCGTGTGGTGTTGCAAGATAATAAAATCGGCAGCACAAAAGTCCTCAGGATTCTTCCCTTAGACCCCATGTATATCCGTTCCAAATCCAAAGGAGAATAATCCAGTTTTGTTATTTCTGTGTGGATCAAAACCCACGGGCCACTTTGTTAGACGCTTTTATCCAAAGCGACGTACATTCTCAATACTGTGGAAAATCCCCACAGGAGCACTTTGGGGTGAAGAGTCCCAGGGACACAACGACATGCTGACTGCAGTGGGGTTTGAACCTGAGCCGAACACAAACGCACAACCCACTGCGCCACACACCTCCCGTTTTGTTATTTCTGTGTGGATCAAAGCCGCGGGCCACATTACCATAAAGCTACTCTGCTAGCATGGCTAATAAAGAGCAGATTTTTTAAACAGTGCACAGTGCTGTGTAACCCAAAGCATCCTTACGTTCTCACTCAGGAAACGTGGCCTGACTTCAACCCCAGGTGCCTCCTCTAAACGCTCCTTAATCGCTTTTCTGAGGAAAGTACTTTTCCAGTTTTCACAGAAATTGCTTATTGACTGAATTGCTGGATGATGGAGAGCTCTAACTTTTGCATTAGCATGTTTGAAAGGAGTGTGTGGAGAACATGCTGCACATCCTCAGGCCACATGGAGAAGTCATCAGTGAACTGACAGTGTGTTTATGGCTTCATACAAACCCCTTAAAGTCATTTCAATTCAAGTTGACGTCTCAGCGTGACACAAAAGCCACTGTTACCACGGTTATTGAATCAGAAAAACATATTGACTCAAGTGGGAGAAAAGCTGATTTCTTTGAATGGTTTCTAACATCATCGTGTTGGCAGATCGGAGGAAGACAGCAGACATCAACATACTGAAGCTTCAGAGGGTCTCGATGAGTTACATTTCAGCCAAACGCCCACACAGGACCCCAGACAGGAAGTGTGGAGAGTGAATCAAGGAAGCCACATCTGTTCGCACCATTACGCCCCCCAGCTCCCGGTCCTTCTGAAGAAGAACGGCCTTTTCTCAGAAGTTAACCTCGTTCTCCGGATTTGCGGTAAAAGGTCTACTGTGTACAGGTTTAATCCAACATACAGTACATGTTCAAATACTGGGACATGATGGGAAAACATGAACAAGGACACTTAATGTGGAACTCTCTCTCGTCCCTGAGCACCTGAGGATTTCATCAAAATGCTAAACCCTAGCTGTGGATTTCTTAGAATACAAAAGAAAGGGATGCAGCGTTACTAACCTTGTTTCCTGTACTTCCTGTGTCACCCCTTGAACCGTATTCACCCTACAAAAAACACAATTACAATACAATTTAATATGTATATCATCATTTATCAAAATCAGATGTTAAAGAGTCCTCTCCCGTATATCAGTATGTAGTGTCTCTACTTTAAAGAGTCCTCTCCTGCTGATGTCCAGGTGTATATCAGTATGTAGTGTCTCCACTTTAAAGAGTCCTCTCCTGCTGATGTTCAGGTGTATATCTGTATGTAGTGTCTCTACTTTAAAGAGTCCTCTCCTGCTGATGTCCAGGTGTATATCAGTATGTAGTGTCTCTACTTTAAAGAGTCCTCTCCTGCTGATGTTCAGGTGTGCATCAGTATGTAGTGTCTCTACTTTAAAGAGTCCTCTCCTGCTGATGTTCAGGTGTATATCAGTATGTAGTGGCTCTACTTTAAAGAGTCCTCTCCTGATGATGTTCAGGTGTATATCAGTATGTAGTGTCTCTACTTTAAAGAGTCCTCTCCTGCTGATGTTCAGGTGTATATCAGTATGTAGTGTCTCTACTTTAAAGAGTCCTCTCCTGCTGATGTTCAGGTGTATATCAGTATGTAGTGTCTCTCCTTTAAAGAGTCCTCTCCTGCTGATGTTCAGGTGTATATCAGCATGTAGTGTCTCTACTTTAAAGAGTCCTCTCCTGCTGATGTTCAGGTGTATATCAGTGTGTAGTGTCTCTACTTTAAAGAGTCCTCTCCTGCTGATGTTCAGGTGTATATCAGTATGTAGTGTCTCTACTTTAAAGAGTCCTCTCCTGCTGATGTTCAGGTGTGTATCAGTATGTAGTGTCTCTACTTTAAAGAGTCCTCTCCTGCTGATGTTCAGGTGTACATCAGTATGTAGTGTCTCTTTTCACCCTCTGTCTGAAACCAGAGCCCAGTCTGCCCTGATTGGTTAGCTGGCCGGCTCTGTTGTGATTGATCAACCGCTTAGAGATGTCCCGCCCCTTAGCCTATCACGTACAATGTGTTGGAGCGCTAGCCAATCGATGACGAAGGACTTCACTTTGTTACAGAACTTTGGGATTTTAACCCTTTACAGTAAATGCACAGAAACCCGTATAACACACTACAGGAAATTGAAATAAAGAACAATAGGGCCTCTTTAAAAGATCATACTCACAGAGACACCCTTTGGTCCCGATGAGCCAGGAGTTCCTTCGTCTCCTTGAATTCCCTGTTAGGATATAAACAAAATGTTATTAGCAGGAAGTTGGACTCCGCAAAAGTGTTACTCAGCGATATACTTTAAGGCCAGCTGGCACAGCGCCGAGTCAGAAGGAGAATCAATGTAAGAAACCTGAAACCCAACAAAGAAACAGCAGTTGCCCCCCCCCCCCCCCCCCCCCCCCATCATGGGAGAACCTTAGACTTTGACCTCTGACCTCAGCTTTATTGTTTCCTCATGCCAAAAGGAGAACCCATGTGTGATCTCTAAATCATTTGAGAGCTATATTTTCTCTCATCACTGCTCGTTTCATTAAATATGAGATAGTTTTACAACCTCACCCCAAAGTAAGACTAGATGTTGGCTTTACTGATATTTGAGGTCGTACCAATAACATGGAAACACAGTGGAACCCATTTAAAGCTGAAAAGACCATTTTAATAACAACTTAAACTTCAGGTTTTTTTTACTTACGATGTCGGAGCAAGAAAACTCATCAAAAGCTGCCTCAATTTTAAGAAAATGTCTTTTGATTTGTATTTTGGGACTGGATTTATGAATAGAAATCAGGCCGTATTGTTAACATTTAAAATTTGAATTAAAAAACGTAAATATGATCCTCCGTACGGCAGGGTAAAATACAAGTCAAACCGCTTTTCTACTGTCCTTTTAATATGAAATAGTAGGAAAACTTCTTTTTAAATATGTGAATAAAATGTGATACTTGAATTTCCATTCTATTAAAGGTGGGGTAGGTAAGTTTGAGAAACCGGCTCGAGATCGCTAGAATTTGAAAATACACAGCCGTAGAAAATCTGCCACTTCCTCTCAGAGCCCCTCCCCCAACACACACGGACGCGCACATGACCAATGAGGGCACGAGGTAAGTTTGTGCCCCGATGGAAGGCTGACAGGCTGACAGGCTGACAGGCTGACAGGCTGGTAGGCCATCCAATCCGTTTAGCCGGGCCGGCTAAACGGATTGGATGGCCTACCTGCCTGTCAGCCTTCTTTTTACTTTTTACAGTATTACGGTTTCTACAGATGACATTTTTTTATGGATTTGTTGTCAAAGCACTTCAGATATTCATTGCTATCGGGATGTTAAGAACATTCCATGGAATATAACAAAAAGTGTATCTCGAGCCGGTTTCTGAAACTTACGTACCACCTTTAAGTGATAATATTATTTAATACTCAATTTGGACTACTACTGGCAACATGTTCTAATGCTATTGTTGAATTGTCAATCGGCTCGTATGACAAAACAAGGCTTTCCTTTGAGTGTTCACCTCACATATTATTTACGTTACTTTATTTACGACAATTGACCTTCTTGATAACAATACTGTAAACCAGGCTTGATCAATATTTTCAAAATGATTTCACATGCATCTATAGCACATGTGTCAAACTCAAGGCCCGGGGGCCAAATCAGGCCCGTGGTGGATTTCATTGACACCCTTGACTTTACCTGAGTATTTTCATCTTATCATACACAACATTTTGTAGGCAAATGATGTACTTTTGACTCTTCTATACTTAAAAAACGATGATCTGGTACAGATGAAAACATCCAACATTATATTGAAAACACCGAGTGGGTTAACAGAACATTAATGGGCAGCAATGTTGCTAAGAAGTTTCCAAAATATATACATAAATACTTATACTTAAGTACCATTGTTGATGCAGTACTTTTACTTCAAATCGATTATTATTACGGTGTGGTATAAGTAATTGTACTAAAGTATCTATATCACATGTGTCAAACTCGAGGCCCGGGGGCCAAATCAGGCCCTTGGTGGATTTAATTTCGGCCCGCAGGATAATTTCTAATTCCTATTAGATCTGGCCCGCCGGTTTATTGCACCTTCCCTCCATCCTGAGGGTCTCCTCCGCTCAGAGCCTGACCCCAAACATTGATGACCTTGCACCCGAGATGAGATGCCAAGTGTCTGAGCTAGCATCTCAGAGCAGCAACCTGAGTTCAATGGATGCCTCCTTCTGCACTTTCTCTCTCACGACAACAGGGCATGTTGGGTTTCTCTTTGAGGGGAATAGTTTTGTTGAAGCTGTTGTTGGCCTGTGGGAAAATGTACTCATAAGAAGTGACTCTGGAGAAGCTGCAGATAGAGCCATGAGAAATGAATGCAACTGATTATTTAAAGTTGTTTTTATAGGCAGTAATTGAAGCTTTGTTAGTTCCAGGTTTAATATGTGCAATAAGTTCATTTCAATAAGTTCTGCAATAAACATTGAACCAGTCCGGCCCTCGACTAGAACCCATTTTTTTATTTTGGCCCACTGTGTATTTGAGTTCGACCCCCCTATAGTCTCTATTCTCTGCTATGGTCCAGCCCGTCACTGATTGAGTATTACCTGTGTTTATCAAAAGGGGGCGATCACTCCCTCACATCCAATACCCAAATCTGAGCCTGCACCCCCTCCCCTTTCTCCCCCTCCTCACTCTTTCACCAGCTGCTGCTTCATCCAAGGGAAAGTCAACCAAAACTGCCTCTTTTTTCACAGGAAGTCAATAACGGGCTGAGCTGTAATTGTGCAGAAAAACGTCTGTACGCCCACTTAATTATCGGAACATAAATATTCACTCACCTTTGTTCCAGATGGACCTTCAGGCCCTGCATCACCAGCCAGTCCTGCTGCGCCCTATTTACAGATAAACACACATGAAAACACCAGAGAGGGCAAAAATACACACATACTTTACTCCAGTAGAAGTACAGATACTCGTGTTTAAAAATACTCTGGTGAAAGTAGAAGTACTGACTAAACTTCTTTACTCAAGTCAAAGTAAAGAGGCTTTGAAGTGTACTTCAGTAGAAAGTACCCATAGCTAGCAGCTGCTTTAAAGAGTACCTGACCTCCCTTTATATCAATAGAACAATAATGTCATTGTTAGCTAATGAATGTTTCCATGGTGACCAACGGCAACATGACAACGTTTCCATTGGTCCCTCTTCTTTAGAGAAGACCAGGAAACGATGGATACACGGATCGTGTTCCAACCAATAGGCACTCAGTGACTCTGAAGAATAATGATCACGCACCAACACACATTCAGACTAAAGGAACCAGCTGTTTGGGAAATGAGAGAAGTAGAAAGTACAGGTATTTGAGTTCAACATGTGAGAAGTAGAAAGTACAGGTATTTGAGTTCAACATGTGAGAAGTAGAAAGTACAGGTATTTGTGTTCAACATGTAAGAAGTAGAAAGTACAGGTATTTGTGTTCAACATGTAAGAAGTAGAAAGTACAGGTATTTGAGTTCAACATGTAAGAAGTAGAAAGTACAGGTATTTGTGTTCAACATGTAAGAAGTAGAAAGTACAGGTATTTGTGTTCAACATGTAAGAAGTAGAAAGTACAGGTATTTGTGTTCAACATGTAAGAAGTAGAAAGTACAGGTATTTGAGTTCAACATGTAAGAAGTAGAAAGTACAGGTATTTGGGTTCAAAGTGTAAGAAGTAGAAAGTACAGGTATTTGAGTTCAACATGTGAGAAGTAGAAAGTACAGGTATTTGAGTTCAACATGTGAGAAGTAGAAAGTACAGGTATTTGTGTTCAACATGTAAGAAGTAGAAAGTACAGGTATTTGGGTTCAACATGTGAGAAGTAGAAAGTACAGGTATTTGAGTTCAACATGAGAGAAGTAGAAAGTACAGGTATTTGTGTTCAACGTGTAAGAAGTAGAAAGTACAAGTATTTGAGTTCAACATGTAAGAAGTAGAAAGTACAGGTATTTGAGTTCAAGATGTAAGAAGTAGAAAGTACAGGTATTTGAGTTCAACATGTAAGAAGTAGAAAGTACAGGTATTTGTGTTCAACATGTAAGAAGTAGAAAGTACAGGTATTTGTGTTCAACATGTAAGAAGTAGAAAGTACAGGTATTAGAGTTCAACATGTAAGAAGTAGAAAGTACAGGTATTTGGGTTCAACATGTGAGAAGTAGAAAGTACAGGTATTTGTGTTCAACATGTAAGAAGTAGAAAGTACAGGTATTTGAGTTCAACATGTGAGAAGTAGAAAGTACAGGTATTTGTGTTCAACATGTAAGAAGTAGAAAGTACAGGTATTTGAGTTCAACATGTAAGAAGTAGAAAGTACAGGTATTTGGGTTCAACATGTAAGAAGTAGAAAGTACAGGTATTTGGGTTCAAAGTGTGAGAAGTAGAAAGTACAGGTA
Source organism: Chaenocephalus aceratus (assembly GCA_023974075.1). Lineage (NCBI taxonomy): Eukaryota > Metazoa > Chordata > Actinopteri > Perciformes > Channichthyidae > Chaenocephalus > Chaenocephalus aceratus. Next base: position 80,906 of record JAMFTG010000221.1, read on the forward strand.
TTTGAGTTCAACATGTGAGAAGTAGAAAGTACAGGTATTTGTGTTCAACATGTAAGAAGTAGAAAGTACAGGTATTTGGGTTCAACATGTGAGAAGTAGAAAGTACAGGTATTTGAGTTCAACATGAGAGAAGTAGAAAGTACAGGTATTTGTGTTCAACGTGTAAGAAGTAGAAAGTACAAGTATTTGAGTTCAACATGTAAGAAGTAGAAAGTACAGGTATTTGAGTTCAACATGTAAGAAGTAGAAAGTACAGATATTTGTGTTCAACATGAGAGAAGTAGAAAGTACAGGTATTTGGGTTCAACATGTGAGAAGTAGAAAGTACAGGTATTTGAGTTCAACATATGAGAAGTAGAGAGTACAGGTATTTGTGTTCAACATGCAAGAAGTAGAAAGTACAGGTACTTGAGTTCAACATATGAGAAGTAGAGAGTACAGGTATTTGGGTTCAACATGTGAGAAGTAGAAAGTACAGGTATTTGTGTTCAACATGCAAGAAGTAGAAAGTACAGGTACTTGAGTTCAACATATGAGAAGTAGAGAGTACAGGTATTTGTGTTCAACATATGAGAAGTAGAGAGTACAGGTATTTGTGTTCAACATGCAAGAAGTAGAAAGTACAGGTATTTGTGTTCAACATGCAAGAAGTAGAAAGTACAGGTACTTGAGTTCAACATATGAGAAGTAGAGAGTACAGGTATTTGTGTTCAACATGCAAGAAGTAGAAAGTACAGGTATTTGTGTTCAACATGCAAGAAGTAGAAAGTACAGGTACTTGAGTTCAACATATGAGAAGTAGAGAGTACAGGTATTTGTGTTCAACATGTAAGAAGTAGAAAGTACAGGTATTTGAGTTCAACATATGAGAAGTAGAGAGTACAGGTATTTGGGTTCAACATGTGAGAAGTAGAAAGTACAGGTATTTGTGTTCAACATGCAAGAAGTAGAAAGTACAGGTACTTGAGTTCAACATATGAGAAGTAGAGAGTACAGGTATTTGTGTTCAACATATGAGAAGTAGAGAGTACAGGTATTTGTGTTCAACATGCAAGAAGTAGAAAGTACAGGTATTTGTGTTCAACATGCAAGAAGTAGAAAGTACAGGTACTTGAGTTCAACATATGAGAAGTAGAAGAGTACAGGTATTTGTGTTCAACATGCAAGAAGTAGAAAGTACAGGTATTTGTGTTCAACATGCAAGAAGTAGAAAGTACAGGTACTTGAGTTCAACATATGAGAAGTAGAGAGTACAGGTATTTGTGTTCAACATGTAAGAAGTAGAAAGTACAGGTATTTGTGTTCAACATGTAAGAAGTAGAAAGTACAGGTATTTGTGTTCAACATGTAAGAAGTAGAAAGTACAGGTATTTGAGTTCAACATGTAAGAAGTAGAAAGTACAGGTATGTGTGTTCAACATGTAAGAAGTAGAAAGTACAGGTATTGGGTTCAAAATGTAAGAAGTCAAAGTAAAAAGTCATCAGAAAAATAAGTAGTGGAGTAAAGTAGTGATACCAGAAAAATGTACTTAAGTACACAAAGTATTTGTACTCCACTCCTTCCCACCTCTGGAAAACACACATCCTTGAGTTTGAAACCTTATTCTTACCTTGTTTCCTTTGTCTCCAGATAATCCGTCGATACCTGGCACACCACCGAGCCCCTGTCAGGTGATCAGAAACACATCATTAATAACAGATTGTGAAGTTTTATAACGAAATTCAACGTATTATCGACATCCTCCTCCACGTCCAGGTTCACACGGTGCACACCTTCTGTCCTTTATGGGCCGGAGCACCTGTCAACCCTATCCTGCCTGAATCACCCTGTGGACAGAAGGCAAGGGTTTACTTTGACTGTTTGGTTATAAGTAAGCATGCAAGATGTCCGGGGACACAGGCGGCGATGGCGTGCTGTCAGAAAGAAACAACCTGGTAGCGTAAGAAAACATGGACGTTAGTACAGGCCTGTTCAATTCATGTTTTAAAGGGGGCAGATTTAAACAAAGGGACGTGACAAGAATTTAAATGCAGCTTTTTAGTCTGGAAAATGTTGCATCTAACGTAATGTTTATTCAGTTTGATTGTCCCAAATAGCATCATTTGAAACTGTTAAACAACAACATGATGTCTGTGCTTAACAACATACATAGTTACTGAATGGACTAAGTATTAATGATATAATGATGACCTTCTATTTAATCATACAAGGCCAACTGATATAAAAGTCATGTTGAATGTTTTTTAGAAATAATTGAGTTGCTTTTAACTGTCCGTAAAAGTGTTAATAGTGAGGATGGTAAAATGAATGAATAGGGAGAAATGTAATGAAATAAATAATTAAATGTTATAGTAGACTAATTTAAAAAAAAAAAAACTCTTATCTGAGGACATTTTTACGTATTTATTTTCATTTTTATAAAAGACCAAAGGGCCGGTTTTGAGATCGTTAAAAAGTGGGATTCGGCTAATGTTACCGCAATTGAAAAGGCCTGGTTTAGTACATGACAGTTGGGACATAAACAAATGTTAGACATGAATTAACCGACGTGATTAATCAAACAGTAAAACACACATTTGGACAAAAGACATTAATATAACACAGAAGACAAAGAGTTAGGATACACAAAACACTTTTGAGTAAAGGATGGAGAGCCAGAGAACGCGAACAGCTGTCATCCTCTTCGCCAAGACCCGCTATGGTCTGTTCAAACACCCAAACAAAGACCTCAAGGAACATTGCTTTCCATTGTCTTCAAACTCTCTTGAGTCACTGAAGTCACGGGCCAAGGAATCAGACAACTGGACTGAGTGAGAAGCACCGGTTGCTAAATGACACGTGACAGCGAGGGTACCCGCCGCAGGACTTCCCTCTGCTTCACGAACCACTTAACAAGCAGCAGCCCTTTAATTACTGTAAGAGCTTATATCATTTTAACACACGTTACTTCTCGAATAACAGAGATTAGGAGCTGTCATGCAGCCTCGAACATTATCTCAAACAATGCTGCCACACGGGGGGGTTGCCTGTTCTGTGTAAAGATGCAATTAGAAGCAATCACAGGCGGGTGGATTCACTTTCACTCCTTCGACTCCATGACCGATGCATTCGTCTCTAACCACAGCTCGGGGGGGCGGGGCTTACGTATGTTTTCTTGCATCGGCTTTTGGGAAAGTTTACGACAACAAATTGCAGCTTTCTCCAAAAAGGGGAGAGAAAGTGAAGACAGATGCTCGAGCAGAAAGTGAGAAATAGAAAAGCAACAGGGGATGCTTTGCGTTACAGTTTGATTTAATGCAGTTTCATCAAACCGGCAAAGTATCCAGCGGCAATAAAATCCATTCATCATGTAAAGAGCACTGCTGTCTCTTTGACATGAAGATACAAAAAGCGTATACTTTGATATAAATACATGGGCGTAAAGATACATCTTCTACCCTACCATAAATATATCTGCAAAAGGACAAAGAGAAGATGTATTTTCTCCACCACTTGATGTGTTTTGAGGCACGAAGACAATTTCTACTTAGATTTTGAGTGATTTTCTGTATTGTAATACTAAGTGTTTGTCCACTGCTTTAAAGTCAAACTGCTCCACGAAATGAAGCTCAGCGTAAGACTGGTATGCATTCACTGCGCAGCTGATAATAATCCGCTCATCACGGGCTTCCTGCTAACCTTACATTCACCTCATTCTCAGCAGCCAATCAGCGGGCTGCAGCCACACTTTCAAATGGTTCTCCGCTCTCCTGCAGTCAGCTGTGATTTCAGGGAATTGTAGGTCAACTCCATAAATCAAGATACATTAATGATATACTAAGCATAGCCAACAACATTGTCTCTGAGTGCAATTATTCCCTGTACTGCCAATTTCAATTGTTGACATCAAGACCGAGATACAGGTTCTCAAGATTAAAGAAAGTAAGACTAAAGCACTCATATGTACCAGTCTGAAAGGAACTTAGGGATGTCAGCCTTTGCAAACCACTTACAGTACATGCACACAAACCTACAGTATAAGACACTACATGGAAGAGGAAGCCGAAAAAAGCATAATAGACCTCTTTAAGTCTGTTACCTTGTTCTAAGACTTAGAAATAAGATCTTATATCGTAGAAAAGTATTGTCGTTTCGTATTAAAAGCACAATTGAGAACACAGCATCTCGTCTCCCAGTCCTCTTGTGGCCTTCTAAGCATCCCTCTCCGGGCAGATACCGAGGACTTAAATGACACTGCGAGCCTCAGCTGGCAGCACAGAGATGTGATTTCACGGGCTTGTGGGGGGGGGCGTGCTCTGTGGTCGCCCGTCCTGTAATTCTAACAATAACAGCCTGCTCGAGCATTTTCCGAGCCACTACCTGGCAGAAAAGTAAAAATATAACCACATGAAAGAAGCACGTAACATGAAAGATAGAGGATAAAGATTAGAGAGAGACCGGGATTTACGTGCACGGTGATGTTAGCATCAGGAGGAGCAGGCGTACTTACCTTCTCTCCTCTGTCACCTTTAACAGAGTTTACTTTGCCCTGCAAATAATTCATCGACAAGGATCAATTATTATCGAGGCGGGCAGAAAAGCAGATGGAAATGAAGCTGAAAGGCATGCAATCTGAACTAAATGTGTATAATAGTATTGTAAAAAATGAACTGTACATGGAGTGATGCAGTCATGACGTATTGTGTGTAACTCTGAAGTAGCTTCGCGCTTGTTCCCTAGACAAAAGCAATGGGATTTTACCATTGACGCATAAAAATAGCTCTGTGGCTAACACACGTTTATGATTACTTACACATTTTGCTCAGCTGGGATAATCTCCACATATTAACACAACTTTTATTGAAGCGTAAATGGAATCGCCAGAAGAAAAAATGTATGTCGAGATGAAGTTTAGAAGTCTCTTTTAGTCACTTGTTAGCAACGGTCACACAACGCTAAGTTAAAGGCAGCTGGTCATTCCAGACTGGAGGGACAATTTAGACGCCGACATTTTGAAAAATGAACCTTTTATTTTATAATTTGTTTTATGTATTTAGGAAAAAAACAGATAATAAACCATCAAAAAAAGTGATTTGCCCAGCGAGCATCAAATGTATATTTTCCAATGAAGAATTACCCCTGTTACTCTAATAATTAACAGGGTGAAAATCAATGCTAATTTGAGCTTTAACCTCAGGAAAGTATTGCTGGATGTAGCATGTAATGCTACTTTCAAGGCAAGGACACACTTGGATATCTAATGCAAGAAAGATAACTTTGAAATGAATATGCTTTATCTGATCATATCAGGAACAGGGTTGAGTGGGTCAGAGTGCCACACTCTTTTAAGACTGAAAAGATTGTAAAATATGAAAAATAAAAGAGAGAGGACTTAGTTTTGGTACCCATGGCACGAGCACATGGCTTGCTGATGTCACTTCCTGTGTGTCATCTGATTTATAGTTTGTTCACTTCCTGTGCCAATCTAAAAAGGTTTGGGTAACAGGGTTGAACGCATGTTGAGGGACACGCTTCTGTGCAAAATTACTGTTACTTATCTAAAATACGTTTATGATTTAACAAATTGATTTTACCATTACAAGAGACATTGATCAATAGAATAATACCAACAAAAGTAAATAAAATCCCTATTTTAAATGTTATATTTGACATGCGAGTTGGTCACCAAGAAGCGGGGACGAGAGAAAAAATGCCATTTTAGGGGATGTTCGAGAGCTATTTGATCATTTAGATAATATTTTGATAAACCACTTTTTCTACAACTTAATATACATTTTGTCTCAAGACAAGTATGTTTAACACAAACAAGTGCATGTTTTAGCATTTTGGGCATGGATTATTAGATTCTTATATGGGGGACATGAAATGTCCTCCAATTCTGGAATGACCCAGCTAATGTTCGATGTGATGACGTTCAGACTCATTCAGACCCTTTCACCAGTGGAGTATTTCGTCCTATTGATGTCGTGTTAAGTGTTTATGTCTTAGAACAAAACGTGTAAATCTGTTCAGCTTGTGTTAACAACAGATCTATTTTTTAACCCGTTCAAATAAAGTGGAACTAAGAAATTGTATAATAACTCTTTTCCGGGTTTCTGGACTCATTCCTACACCACTCGATGGACTGAAACTTCCTAACTGAACAATGTTCCTCCATTAAAAACAAAAACCACGCTTGTAAATAAACACTTTAGGTTTTCATACAGTGTCTCCTTTTGCTCCTTTGACTCCAGACGTTCCGACGGCGCCCTTAAGGCAGAGACACCCTGAAAAGCGTACGTTCACAAAGTAAAAAGGTTGAAACACACTGTGAAACACAAGGAATCTGCATTCTGTCGTCACACACACACACACACACACACACACACACACACTAGTACTTACAGGCAACGGTAGATGACCTTATCACCCTTAGGTCCTGCGACCACCGGGCACACCGATATCTCCCTGTGAGAAATGAAATAGAGGACGTCTTTGGAAAGCCATTTCAGAAAGGACTCCCGCTCTCTGGGGGAAACTGAAAGACGGGGATAAAAGACCGCTGGAGTGGGCGGGGCTTCTTTTACCTTTTCTCCCTCTGGGCACGAGCAGTTAGTTCAGGGGCTCTTTTCTGCTCCACTGCAGTCGGTTGTGGGGGTGGGGATCTCCAGGGGGGGGGCTTCTGTAGCCACTTTCTTAGGGCACTGAAATGATAGGATTAGTCATTTCTCTATTTAGTGTTTTTTAATTGATTTGAACATGTCAGAACTCTTCACCCCTAAGTAAAGGGCACTGAGAACTTCTACTATGTGCAATATACATATCAATATAATTAACATCATTGCAATACACTCGCTGCTATATATATAACTATGTTCAATATTATATTATTAGTATTATTAATAATGCTATGATAACGTGCAATTACGTAACTGCCACTACGTTTTATTTGTTGCACTACTACTACTGCTATAATGGACTGCATGGATTGTGTCACCGTCTATGTTTCTCCGTGTCATGTTGTCTGTGGATGTTTAATTGGTTGTACAGTTTTGCTGCTGTGTTCATTGTGTTTATTGTATTTTTGTTACTCTGGCACAACAATGAATAAAGTCTTATCTATCAGAAACAAAAAAAAGGTGCAAAAAAACGTCAAATAAATAAACTCTCAGATAGTCTCCGTCATGTTCAACAGCGGCAAGACGAGGATTAAAACATACTTTCTGGTCCGAAAATTAAAGATGAGGTCATCGTCATGTTTCACACAATCATTACCCTAACCCTCCAACAAAGAAATAACTTTTACAATGAAAAGAAATAACAAGTATGAGTTCACAGGTCCTGCCTATAACCATTAATGATTTGGTTTCTAAATAATAGTTTTAGTTTAGATTAGATTTGCACAATATTTCTAGTTCGAGTTATCGTCGAATTAAATAACTATCAGGAGAATCTGATGAGCATGAAATCCCTCATTAGTGACAATACATGGCTTTCACGACACCTGTCAGTCATCTGTGTCGTAGCAAGTCTTTCTTTGTTTAGTTTTATTAAAAAAGGCTTCTGATGGTTTGTTGGAAGGAGAAATAACAAACATTCGTGATTACTTTACCAAAAAGAATTTCAGAAGTGTTCTCTTGCAACGGTGTGACTTAATGAGAATGCTTTCTGTATCATGTGTTCCTTAACTCTGGTGTCACGTTAGCTACCGTAAGCTAACAAAGCTAAATAGCTACCGTAGCTAACAAAGCTAAATAGCTACCGTAGCTAAACAAAGCTAAATACTGAACGCTCGTGTCTACAAGCTGAGACGGGGTTTTAAATTAAAATCTAGCTTGGGAAAAAAAGACAGTGTTAAAGTAAACCTGCGATCAGAACCAGATCTACTCCAATACTCACAGGTCCACGGGGATATCACAGCAGGTTTCCAGCTCTGCGTGCTTGGAGTCGCAGAGTAGATCATCATCCTCTGGAGGTCAAACTGCAGGAACACACAACAGACAGCTGGTATGAACCTCAAGACAATAACACAATCGCTCAAGAGTGGCAATCTATTGTTGTTTCTCATCAATATATCCACAGGTCTCAGATATATCCAGAGCCTGTCTCTGATTGGTTGAAACACCAAAACAGATCATTGCAGCATTACCCATAATCTCCTCTGTTTCAGCCCTGTTTCCAAAGTGCTGATTCTCTGTTTGTTACTTCAGATGAAAATAAGGAGCCCCTCCCACGCCCCTCTGAGAGAGACTTGGTTACAAAGAACTCAATGGAGCTCTAGGAGGAGATTCAGGTGATAAGGGGGGGGGGGGGGGTTACCTTGGTTGCTGATTGGCTAATGGTGACACAAGACAAAACATCGTTATGACATCATCAAGTGGCCAAAATCTGATCAGCTCGTTTTCAGACAGGTTTTTATAGAAATGGATCAAAAAGAGAGAAAATCTTTGTTCCTGAAACTTTCAGAGTCTCTTTCCACAGAGGGGACACATGTTGATGTAGAAGAGACATGAAGAAGAGGGGACACATGTTGATGGAGAAGAGACATGAAGAAGAGGGGACACATGTTGATGTAGAAGAGACATGAAGAAGAGGGGACACATGTTGATGTAGAAGAGACATGGAGAAGAGGGGACACATGTTGATGTAGAAGAGACATGAAGAAGAGGGGACACATGTTGATGTAGAAGAGACATGAAGAAGAGGGGACACATGTTGATGTAGAAGAGACATGAAGAAGAGGGGACACATGTTGATGTAGAAGAGACATGAAGAAGAGGGACACATGTTGATGTAGAAGAGACATGAAGAAGAGGGGACACATGTTGATGTAGAAGAGACATGAAGAAGAGGGGACACATGTTGATGTAGAAGAGACATGAAGAAGAGGGGACACATGTTTATGAAGAAGAGACATGAAGAAGAGGGGACACATGTTGATGTAGAAGAGACATGAAGAAGAGGGGACACATGTTGATGTAGAAGAGACATGAAGAAGAGGGGACACATGTTGATGTAGAAGAGACATGGAGAAGAGGGGACACATGTTTATGAAGAAGAGACATGAAGAAGAGGGGACACATGTTGATGTAAAGACATGGAGAAGAGGGGACCATGTTGATGTAGAAGAGACATGAAGAAGAGGGGACACATGTTGATGAAGAAGAGACATGAAGAAGAGGGGACACATGTTGATGTAGAAAGACATGAAGAAGAGGGGACACATGTTTATGAAGAAGAGACATGAAGAAGAGGGGACACATGTTGATGTAGAAGAGACATGAAGAAGAGGGGACACATGTTGATGAAGAGAGAGACATGAAGAAGAGGGGACACATGTTGATGTAGAAGAGACATGAAGAAGAGGGGACACATGTTTTATGAAGAAGAGACATGAAGAAGAGGGGACACATGTTGATGTAGAAGACATGAAGAAGAGGGGACACATGTTGATGAAGAAGAGACATGAAGAAGAGGGGACACATGTTGATGAAGAAGAGACATGAAGAAGAGGGGACACATGTTGATGTAGAAGAGACATGAAGAAGAGGGGACACATTTGATGAAGAAGAGACATGAAGAAGAGGGACACATGTTGATGTAGAAGAACATGAAGAAGGGGGACACATGTTTATGAAGAAGAGACATGAAGAAGAGGGGACACATGTTGATGTAGAAGAGACATGGAGAAGAGGGGACACATGTTGATGGAGAAGAGACATGAAGAAGAGGGGACACATGTTTATGAAGAAGAGACATGAAGAAGAGGGGACACAAGTGATGTAGAAGAGACATGGAGAAGAGGGGACACATGTTTATGAGAAGAGACATGAAGAAGAGGGGACACATGTTGATGTAGAAGAGACATGAAGAAGAGGGGACACATGTTGATGAAGAAGATACATGGAGAAGAGGGGACACATGTTGATGTAGAAGAGACATGAAGAAGAGGGGACACATGTTGATGTAGAAGAGACATGAAGAAGAGGGGACACATGTTGATGTAGAAAATACATGAAGAAGAGGGGACACATGTTGATGTAGAAGAGACATGGAGAAGAGGGGACACATGTTGATGTAGAAGAGACGGAGAAGAGGGGACACATGTTGATGAAGAAGAGACATGAAGAAGAGGGGGACACATGTTGATGTAGAAGAGACATGAAGAAGAGGGGACACATGTTGATGAAAGAGACATGAAGAAGAGGGGACACATGTTGATGAAGAAGAGACATGGAGAAGAGGGGACACATGTTGATGTAGAAGAGACATGGAGAAGAGGGGACACATGTTGATGAAGAAGAGACATGAAGAAGAGGGGACACATGTTGATGTAGAAGAGACATGAGAAGAGGGGACACATGTTGATGAAGAAGAGACATGAAGAAGAGGGACACATGTTGATTGAAGAAGAGACATGGAGAAGAGGGGACACATGTTGATTAGAAGAGACATGGAGAAGAGGGGACACATGTTGATGTAAAGAGACATGAAGAAGAGGGGACACGTGTTGATGTAGAAGAGACATGAAGAAGAGGGGACACATGTTGATGTAGAAGAGACATGAAGAAGAGGGACACGTGTTGATATAGAAGAGACATGAAGAAGAGGGGACACGTGTTGATGTAGAAGAGACATGAAGAAGAGGGGACACGTGTTGATGTAGAAGAGACATGAAGAAGAGGGACACGTGTTGATGTAGAAGAGACATGAAGAAGAGGGGACACGTGTTGATGTAGAAGAGACATGGAGAAGAGGGGACACATGTTGATGTAGAAGAGACATGAAGAGAAGGGGACACATGTTGATGTAGAAGAGACATGAAGAAGAGGGGACACATGTTGATGTAGAAGAGACATGAAGAAGAGGGGACACGTGTTGATGTAGAAGAGACATGAAGAAGAGGGGACACGTGTTGATATAGAAGAGACATGAAAAGAGGGACACGTGTTGATGTAGAGAGACATGAAGAAGAGGGGACACGTGTTGATGTAGAAGAGACATGGAAGAGGGGACACGTGTTGATGAGAAGAGACATGGAGAAGAGGGGACACATGTTGATGTAGAAGAGACATGAAGAAGAGGGGACACATGTTGATGTAGAAGAGACATGGGAAGTGGATTTTGCATAGTAGGTGACCTTTAAATATGAAACCTCAAAGACTCACATCGATGGGCACGCTGTCGTACAGCCTCTTCCCGATCACAGTCTTCCCCTGGATGTCGATGTCCTCGCGTCCCCGATGGGCAGAGTCTGGATCAGTTTGCAGTCCAGATACAGAGACACGGACTTGGCCTCCACGCTCATGGCGATCTTGTGCCAGTTGCGGTCGAACAGGTTGTCGACTTCAGGGTTCTTGAACACGGCTCGGACCGCGTCTTTGATCAGGCCGACGGCGTTATATTCCACCGCTTTGTTCTCTCCGTCCAGACGAATGGACACCTGGAGAGACACAGGACATTTTAAAGATAGGAGGGGGGCACAGGCAGTCAGTAACAGTTTTATTTTTATTTATTTATTTTTTACTTGTATATAGTCTCTTATGGCACTACTTCTATCTATTTTATTGTATTTACTTGCACTATTTTATCTGTATATTGTGTTGTACTTGTTGGAGGAGCCTGTGACCTAAGATTTATCGACTACACTGTAGCTACGTACACATGACAATAAAAGCCTTGAATCTTGGATGAATCTTATTTTACCAGCCCTTCTTACAAAAAAAAGAAATGGGTTAGGGGTTAGAAATTACGGAAATTAGAAAGGATTAACATTAAAAAAAAATTTGAGGATTTGAAAAAATTTTTTTTTTTTCTGAGAAAAAAGTCCGAATTCTGAGAAAAAAGTCCGAATTCAAAAGATTAAAGTCAGAATTCTGAGAAAAAAGTCCGAATTCTGAGAAAAAAAGATTCCGAATTCTGAGAAAAAAAAGATTCAAAGCAAAAAAAAAACATGTGGCCCTAATCCTCTTCCGTAGAAATAACCATTAAAAAATCAAATAAAGCAATATCTTTCAGTCCCAGTTGCTTACGGATACTGAAATATAAAACCAGAACACGATAAAGTAAACTTCATACTGTCTAACTACGCTTTCTTTATACATACAGTGATAGAAAATACATGCACATACTAAATAAAGTCAAAGTCAACTTTATTGACAATCTTTCAGTTCGTGTGTGACAGACCTGCGATGGATCAAAATACCGTTTAGCAAAATCCCGGAATATAAATACAAAATATAAAAATATGTATACAAAATGTATACACAATCAAACAGAACCCATTTATACACATTGCCACACACTAAGACATAAGTACAAGCACAACAATCAATAACTGTGGCTAATCACACTTTCCACACGTATATTTTCTACTTTTTTTAATGCTATTTTATTTTATTTGAGACGTTTACATTTGGATTGTTTATTTCTAGTCTTTTCATTTCTCTCATGTACAATGCCTGTCTTTTGATGCCCCTGCAACATAAACGTTTCCCAAATGGGATCAATAAAAATACTTCTTATCGTGTCTTGATGTGCTGTTCGCTCCTTGAGTATTTCTATTCACTGCTACTTTGTTCTTCTATTCAAAAAAGTGAACGATGATTGTTTTATTAAAGACTTAACAATCTCCAGGGGGAATTCACAAGCTACTCAGAAGTCTATAACGTATTTAAAAATAATCGCCCTATTCACCAGCTGCCAATATGTCCATATTTTGTAATCAATCATTATAATATATACATGTGCATAAGGACTACTTTTGGTACTTGAGTAGATATTAATTCAAGATCGCTCAATTACCGTTTGTATGGATACCGATACAAAACAATTACATTACAATTTAAACTGCAGTAGTAAAGCTTCCTTAAAGGTGGGTAGGTGCTTTTTACAGTACCACGGCTCCACACATGACATTTTTATGGATTTTTTGTCCAAGCACTTCAGATATTCATTGCTATCGGGATGTTAAGAGCATTCCATGGAATATAACAAAAAGTGTTTCTGAAATAAATTACATACCCCACCTTTAACTTAAAAATGATTGCGTACTTGATGCTTTTCAAAAACGTAGAGGATAAGGCACAAAGTGTAGAAATGTCGTCTCAAGTATTTGCTCATGATAGTATTACAGTTAGAATAATAACATTGCATTTAAAAAGCATGATTGGAAGTCTAAATATAATTGTCTCTAACTTTCTTTTTATGCCCAATGATTTTCAAAAGGTCTGAAGCGTCGGCGAGGAGAGTCTATTCTGAGTTGACATATTGTCTAAATCCAGACACAGCAGTAATATCATATTTACTACTGTTTACATTCGGCAGACCACCTGTGGGATTCCATATTTGTCGAAGACCTGCCAGAGGTACCAGTCTTCCCGTCTTGAGGTCTTCCTGAATTTGAACGTGGTCACAAAGGCGTATTCATCTGGCAAACCCTGAGGAAACACATCCCTGCAGAAAACAAGCACATCGTTAGTGTAAGGGAAACTTCTGCAGCGATGGAGAGTCGGGACTCAGAGAGACACGGGACGAGCAGGAGTTCTGATGTCAAACACTGGCAGTTTATTACAAGCATCGTCCGGAGAATTCATATCACAAGTCACAGCAGCAGAACGTTCTGACTGCTCAGGTGGGTTGCCATGGCAATTCTGAATCACCCTCTCGTCAATGTTGACCTTTTAACCAGTCTACCAGTCCACCCACATATTGGGAGAGGCATCTGTGAACACCTGGTACTGAATTACTTTATCTGACTCTATGGCTCTTGTGACCGAGAGTTGACCGGTTATTAAACTGGAAAGGTCAGCCACAGTTGACCGTTCCCCTTCCCTAAGACAGATAACAGACTTCGGCTTCGTCGTAAAACGTCAACAGGCCGAAAGGTCAAATATCTTAGGAGTAAGGAGAATTATTCTTTGACACTTAGGAGTAAAGACAAAATTAATCCCTACAGTTAGTATTAAAATAAACTGCTCTTAATTCGACTTTTTCTGATAAACACAAAAAAAAAACTTGAATGTAAAAAACTTCAAATTAAACACAGTGTCTATGTTTTACTTTGTTACCGCTTATAAGTCATTGCAATATTCTGATTATGAACAACACTTTTGTTTGGAGTATCTTATTTTGACAACGACTGAAAGAAGTCCTGATGGATCTGATAACATTTCATGACTTCTGAGGTTAATTCAAACATGCATAAGTACATGTAAATGTCATCAATTGTGTATATTCAAAGTAGGGTCCCAACAAGATGCTCTATCCATGACTTTAAAGTCACTTCTTAACAACTATTCAGAAGAGATTTGGCAGATTATTTGGCGTTAATCACCAACAGATCTTAAAAGGAATTATCTAATTAAAAGGCAGTTTTTTTTCTGACATTTTCTTTTTGGGATTTGTGCAAAATAATTGCTTATTGCTTAGGATTTAGGATTAACTATATTATTTATAACACTGATAATGTGATTTAATAGCTTACATTTTTTTTTTTTTTTAAGGAAAAACATTTTTTCCAGCAGAAGTATTTCCATTTAAAAAATCTGCATCCAGTGCTCCACAGTTTTTAGACTTTTGTTTATGGCATTCTTGATTCTGCTTTTTTTATTTGTCTTTCTGCGTTCTTTGCACACGGCACTTCTCTTAAGGGGGTCGCTAATTAGGATAAACTGGCACACTCTTTTAATGTTGGCTGACGATGGGATTCATCATTATAACACACAGGTACCAACAACCTGCAGTTTAAGAACACATCATGAGTCAAGCGTGGACTTTTCAAGAAGTCTCTCTCCAGGACACATGTGGGAAACAACATAGGAAGATATTGGTGATTAATGCTCACTTGTTTGCAGTCTAACAGTGAGGCACTTACTCTGCTTGCTACAATGGGCATGGTGCCGAGGCGAACGTAAGCACTCTGGCCTTCATCGATTCTGGTCCCCAGGATGTCTCTCACGTTGAAGAACTTCATCAGGTCGAACCCTGCAGCAACACAGTAAAACAGCCAGGTTAGACTCACACACACACACACACACACACACACACACACACACAGACGCACAAGGCTCTTATGTCTTGAGGTTGAGTTACGTCTTTGTCAGAGTTCTCGGGGCATACTGAGGTTTAACTGGGTCAGTCCCACCACACCCTGCAGCTTCTCGGAGAGAGATTAAAATCACTGAATAATTGGAAAATAGGGCCGTGTGTTGGCCGTTCAACATGTGTTTGATTTGCTGCCAGAGGAAAAAACGAATTGCCATCGCTGCTGGTAAGTCTGTGCGCGACTCAGAGAGTGTGTGCACGTGTGTGTGTACGTTGCCCTGCGAGCGCCATTTGAAGTGGTCTCTCACCACAGGTCATATTTAGGTTTATAGAGGACACTCCCTTGTACAACAAACAAGAGCTGTAGCTATGGCAATGCCAGCTGGAGGAGAGCGGTCCAGCTGCTGCTCGTGGTGCGTGTGCATCGAGCTCAACTGAAAGCAGGCGGAGCCGTTAGTCATCCATCAGCGCGAGCACAGTCTCCACATATTCCTGCATGGCCTCAGTAACGCAGCGAAATCTACGAGACGTAAGGTTTCCGGTGGGGAATATGGATGCCAGCGCGCTAATCTGCCGAGGAGGAAACCGGAAATGTGAGAGTCTGGCAGGAGCTTAGTGGAGGTCATTAGAAACAGCCTGGAAACAGGTGGTAAGACAGACCATGAGCAACAGAGTAAAGAATAACATTAAAGACAAGAGGCTTCTGAACAGAGGGATAACT
This sequence comes from Chaenocephalus aceratus, assembly GCA_023974075.1. Classification (NCBI taxonomy): domain Eukaryota; kingdom Metazoa; phylum Chordata; class Actinopteri; order Perciformes; family Channichthyidae; genus Chaenocephalus; species Chaenocephalus aceratus. Next base: position 96,652 of record JAMFTG010000221.1, read on the forward strand.
GAGGGGGGGTCAGACGTCCACCTGATACTCTGTCTGTCAGTCAAGGGCCTCAGATGGATGGACACGATAATAGAAACATTCTACAGGGGGGAAGTTTCTCTGTGCAGGTCTGAACATGAATACAACTTCTTTTAAAAAACCGACACCCATACATATACATTCATATAGATGCCATTCATTCACTTGCATCTTCAACAGTTACCTCTAAAGGTCAGTAGATGGAGCTGTTTCTGCTTTGTCTTAAACTTACCCTTGAAAAGAAGTGTTTGTTATTTGGATTTTAAACTTGTTTTTTCTCGCATTTTTCCACCGTGAAAGACGTATTAAGAAAGGCCTTGATGAATTAAAGAGGGAAAACTAAATCAAAACATCTGTTAGGAAAGGAACTTGGGTAACGGGCAGTGAGTAATTAATACTACTGAAATGTGCTTCTTGATGACCAAGACGCACTGTTTTGTGTTCTGTAACTGTTCTGCTGCCACCAGGACCTCGATGAGACTTTCCTGATTACATAAAGGTCAAATCAAATAGAAAATAGATAAAAGTATCCCTTCAAATATACACAAAAACTGCTTTACCTATTATGTTCCTCTGACTGACTAAGATAGTTAACATATATATACACTTATTTGTGTATATCAGTCACATATGTAGCTTGTATAGCATTAGCACATTAGCTTTTTGCTAAGAAGAAACCCATACGCTATAAGATTCGTCAGGAGAACTAGCTCATCTGGAAATGCCTGCTGAACTATTACCGTGCTCTTTGGTGGTACCTGTGTACGTCTTTTTCCAGGTGTTATAATGTCGAGGACTTGTAAACACAACATCTCAGGTTGAACACATGCAGCTGATCTCACAAAAAGGCTACTTTAATCAACTGAAGAAACCTCGTTTACAGATGCCTTTCTCACTTCTGAATCACCGTCTTTTACAGAGGCCATTCAAACTCATTCAGCAAGTGACGAGCTCGTGCACCTTGAGAATTGGTGACGCCACAATGCAGGAGGTCTTGCTGATTATCAGACTGTCTCAAGCCATGCAGCTGTGAGTCTCTCTGGCCTCTGACTCTCTTTGTCACCGCGCACATTCACTCAGCTTCTGTGGCCGTTTGGGGGCCTTCTTCAGCTCAGAGCTGTAATTTGGACTGGCAGTGGATAGCGTGTAATCAAGCCGAAAAAGTTATTTTGGACAGCTACAAAAAAAAAAAGGGACCGATGGGGTGATCTGCGGGTAAAGCCAGATGAGTTCACTGACTGGGAAGAAAGGGAAAAGCACACACACAGTTCTCTTGATCAGAGCAGATGGCAGTCGTCTGTCGTCGATAGTGAGAGAAGAGCCCACAAAGACGCTCTGCAGCCTCTAAAGTGTTCAGCACCCTGAGGGGTTAGACGTGATAAATACAAGTCTGACTCAAACCGCAGGTCTCTTGGCTGTCAAATCATAATCAGTGGTGAAATAGTCTTGTAATTTCTCCTGGAGACTTAAACTCTCTTTGGCACCACAATGTTCTGTACACCGGCGTACAGATCATTGCAGAGCTGGGGTCGTGAGGACATGGTCTAGAACAGGGGTGTCAAACTCAAGGCCCGGGGGCCAAATCCGGCCCGCGACTTAATTTGATGTGGCCCGCAAGAGCTTGCAAAGAATATAATATACAATACAATTCAAGATGCAAGGCTTTTATTGTCATATGTACATAGCTACAGTGTAGTTATGACAATGAAAATCTTGGGTCACACCATCAGTGCAACACAATAAAACAGATAATAGTGCAAGTAAATAAAATAGAATATAATAGAAATTGTGCAGAATAGTCTATATACAAGTAATTGGAATATTGATATATATATATATATATATATAAGCTGCAAAACAGATGTTATGGATGTTCTTTCAAAAGTGTTGATGTAATTGTGGAATATTTGCTTTCAATGATTTGCCCTAGACTTCTGCGTTCAGACGTAGTTATTTATGAAGTTATTTTCATTTCATTTTTTATATATGTATATTTATATACAGTAGTCTTAAAGTTACAACCGGCCCTTTGAGTGCAACCATAATGCTAATGTGGCCCGCGATGAAATTGAGTTTGACACCCCTGCTCTAGAACTTATCTGCATGTGGAGAAAAATCATCAAGTGCCCATAACAATGTGGAGAACAAAGGACTTCACTCAAATGAGTTTCACAACAAAAGTGCAGTATTGGGATCTGATGATGACACACTGTCCGTGCTGTAGTGTAGGTAGAGACCATCAAATAACCTCCTCATACTTTCTCTCACTGTGCAAACATCCACAAGGAAAACTAGAACCTTCCTGGGGACCAAATGTGGCCTTAACAAGAGCTCCTGCTGGTCCACGTACCATACTTTGATACGATATAGAAATCAAGGTACTCTATTACAGTAAAAAAGGACTCGAAATGATTCAATGATACAGTATATTTATGGTGTATTCCACAATAACCCAGTTTATGGTTTCCACAAAGAAAATATGTTCTCATATAACTTTCCAAGTGGAACAAGCCTTGAGTTGGAAAGACGAACAACACACAGCCCAATAGGAGTTCTGCCAATGAAAGCACATTTGACAAAGTGGTACACTGTGTACGAAAACATCTGTGGTTTCAGTTATCTCGTGATTCCTTACTGTCTGTGTGGTTTACAGTTAACGCCATAATAACCATAATTAACATACTCAATGTGGATTATCTGATGTGTCTCGACAGTGGGAAGTGAAGCTGGCAGCTCTGATCAGAAACATATATACAGATGTAGCACTCCAGATCAGACTCAAATGGGTGTGTCCCAGTCAAAAGCCCAGCGGATGCCAGTGGCTGGGGGTGTTGCCCAATTTCCCCATTTGTTCAATTACTCTGTAGAGAGAGTATTCTTTCACACACAGTGACGTCACGAGCTACCCACAATGCAACACAAGCCATATATATATAACTACGCCATTTTCCTGGAGGTGCAAATATCCTGGAGGTGCAAATATAAACAGCTAGCTAACGTAGCCAGGCAGAGCGCACTAGGATTTTTTTCTGAATTAACGACCGAAGAAATTGCTGCATGTCTTCGGATGACATCTCTGGACTTGAGGGGTGTGCTCGAGGTCGTTACCAGCGTGAACTAGAGCTGTGTGGGTTGTCGGATCGCCCTTACAGACTGCCTGCAGATGGAAAAACGACCCTCGAAAGTGGCCTTCGTCGATTTTGGCTGCATCTACGTCTATCTTCTGGAAACACCAGGTGAACACCCCCCTTGTCACAATAATATGATCATGCCATTGCATATATGTGGTGTTTTAGAGTTGACTAGATATTGATGAAGGCAATAGACTATGATATTCAGTACAGGAAGCTTAGCAACACCTAGACGGTGTACGGCTGCTTGCACCTCGCGTAAAACGGCGGATACCGGAAGTACGGTGTCGCCCTCGGCCCAAAACCCGTATGTGTGTGTGAAAGAATTATATTGCCAACTCTTTTGTTTCGTTCAGTGTTTGGCATAGATGATAAAGTACTCCACGTAAGTCTGTTTGGAGTTTGAATCAAATGTGTGCATGTTTTTTTACCATCTGCTCTGGTTTCCTCGGGATAAAAAGAAATAGGTTTATGAATGAGGTGACTTTCAATTGTCCGTAGGAGTGGCTGTGAATGTTTTAGTTTTCAGGGGTGTTGGAGAAAATACAAGCTGTCTTCTTTATTTTGGGTTTTGTGATGGGCACGAGGTACTGTGTGTGACTTTGCACTGCGTGACCTCGCAGCTGCCTCTTCGTAGAGAGGAGAAGGCAGGGCCATTCATGCTGTTGATTCCAACGGCAAAAGCAACACTGCCTTTCCAGAGATGTCCCGACGCCTGATGACGCCAAACCGATTTACGACTCTGTTTGGTACCTTCTTCTTTCGTATAACGTTAGAGGTCCAACTCGGTGTCGTGTAGCCATGCCCGCATCTCTGGTCCTAGGTCGAAGAGGCTGGCTTCCGAGGGTGGTCTATATAAGGGGCAGATGGTGATTATATGGACAGCGGTCTGCTCAGGGTCACCGCACTCGCATGCCGCACGTCCGCCAAGCCCCACGTCTTCATCGAGGTTTTAAAGCGACCGCCCCAGTTCGTAGACGGTTCAGAGTGGTCCACTGCCGGCGCGGTAGGTCGTCTCCTCCAATGGTGCCATTTGGTACCTCTCTGACTTTAGACTATATACGCTTGATGTTACTTCCCGTTCCTTTGAGCAGCATACCTTGTGTGTGAGTTGATCCTTTGTCTGTGACTTAACTGCTCCTTCTTGCAAGAATAAATTAGTACCTGACTATTGATTCTCATCCCGGTGTTGAGTGATATTTTCCTATCGGGGTAAGATCCATCCCCATCATGGATTGAATTCTTGTGGATGTAATTCTCATTTCTCATAGAATAAATCCTCTTTCATGGTGAAACAAGAATGCATTGGTCTTGCTTTCAGGGACGTTAAGTAACCCATGACAGCTGATATGTTTTATAGCGGAAAAATAGCTTTCCTCTGAAGAAACCCAGACTACAACTTGGTCAAAAAAACAGGTACAAATGTGGTCATTTACTACACAAACCCATATCAGTTGACTCAGATTATCAGGTGTCACGGAGCCAGCCAAAGGTGTTAAGAATGAAACTCTCACAGCTTTCTCGCTCTGACATCTCAGCTTCCATGAGGTTCAACAGAGTCCCAGCAGTTGTGCCAGTGCATCTGTTTTCTCCCTCAGTGTGATGGATGTGGGTGGGAGACGCAGACAGGAATTCAGAGCCCCCAAAAGACACTCTTATAACAACATCCGACCTTTCTGGTTAAACGCTATCCAAGAGCTCTGAGAAACGTTAAACACAACATATAAATGGCAGAGTAACGTGGACGACTCTCGACTGACAAAAGCCGCATTTAAAGGAACATGTTTTGTTGGCAGATTTCCCTCCCAGGAGAATGGTTTACCGACTGGGATATACATTTAGTAATCATAGATATTAATGTACGACATACAGAATGTTGTCTTAGCTTAGCATGAACACTGGATACAGGGTGAAAACAGCTGGTTTGAGACACTTTATTTTCGGTTTAACTGGATATTAAATTAAATTAATATGTTTTTCTCCTAAAAATGGAATAAGGCCTATTTCATATCCGCTCCTCCTCTGCTGGTCTGCTGACCGTCCCCACCCCACGCCTCGTCACCATGGGTGCTCGGGCTTTTAGCTGCACTGCTCCCAGACTCTGGAACTCCCTCCCCCCGCACATCCGACAGTCAGACACAACCACCTTATTCAAATCCCAATTAAAAACCCACCTGTTCAAATCTGCTTACTCACTCTAGTGCCCCCATTATATGTCCCATTTGTGTCCACTTGACTGTCTCCTCCATGATTTCCTGTTTGTTTTTGTTTTTTATCATGTTCTGTTGCCTATTAGCTTTTATTTTATTTTTTTTAATTTAGTTTTTTTTTTTTTTTTTTTTTTAAATCGTACGGTGGCCTTGGGTGTCATGAAAGGCGACTAAAAATAAAATGTATTATTATTATATTCAGGGTGATCAATAACACAATTCAAATGCTAGTTGTTTTTCATATCGTATTGGCAATGGATGGAAGTCAATGGCTGCACCAGACCATAGACAAAATATCTAAAACACAGCAGCTTGGTTTGCGAAACGATAAACTAAGATGTGAAGCGTCAACATGTGAGTGATTTAAATTCGGCAAGCATTTTATTTGTGTAAGTTTTTGAGTTTTAAAACAAGAAAGCAGTAGTTTGCACATACCTGGAACCTCTTCAAGATCATAACTGGAGCTGTTGGGCTTGAACCGATCAGGTTGAACCTTCATGTTTGGACACAGGACATCTGAGGAGAGAAGACAGCAGTTCAGTTAGACACGGGGGACAAAGACAACTGTTCAAACCCTTGTATTGCTAGCCTTGTGTCTTCTTATTGGACATCTAATTGTGTTGTTGCTTTATGACACGGAGCAGTCATTCTGAAACTTTGTGTGGGGTCAAACGATAAAAGTTGTTTTATGTTTTAGGAAACTGTACTGTAATGTGAAACACACACTCTGGACTGACGTGTGATCTGCATACACACTCCGTCTCTTCTGTATGATGGTTATATGGAGTGTGTGGCTCTACAAAGCAAGAGGCACCTCCATACGCCCAAGGAGCAGTAACAGTTTTATATTTCCACACACACATATTTCAGTCACGGTGAAGACAGGGAGAAGGGCGACACCACGTTTTTATTGGCAGGAGGGGTATTTTCTATTTGCGTCAAGATGCCAGTTTACTTATTAGCCATAAACGTTGAGGCAGTTCACCTAAATCACCAGGACTGAGATTCCTCAACTATACTTTATGGAGTGCCTGCAATTTGATGCATACATCATTTTAAATAACTGGCACATGTCAATTTCTACCTCCTCCAATTCAAGTACCTGCAAAACTAAGGAAACACATCCGCCTTAGACAGTTAACATTGTCATTGTGAGCATTCTGATTTTAGCATTTAGCTTATTGCAGTGCTGTGTCTTACATGCGAGCATTAGAACCGTAGTCATTGATTTGTATTATTGTATGAACGATAAACCAAAGGGCAACCGTGTGGTCTGCAAAGTAAGGGCAATGTGAAAGTGCTTTATTAAACCAGCATTCTCTCTAACATCCAGTGTGAAGAAGGCTATGAGAAAATGACCCTACTTTTCAGTTGATTTATTAACTTAGTTAACATATTGCTTTGAGTTTATCGTCTCAATCCCTAGTTTCAAGTGTTCTTTGATACAGCACGATGTGGCAACAAAGGCATCGCTAACACGGTATCGCAACATGGTAGTTGTTGTCGACTGTTTACTCTTTATTGTATTTTTTTTCGCCAGCTAAAATAAGCTTCCGTTTAACATAAGATGGAATTGCGGATGCACCTTGATGACCAACTACGTGGCAACATGCCGTATACTCAAGGCTTCAAAACGGTACTTAAAGGTCACATGTCGTGCTTTTCCGGTTATCGCCCGTCCCCTTGTTGTTATGAAGGTTTTTATGCATGTAAACGGTGTGCAGAGTCAAAACCCTCAAAGTGCACCCTGTAGCGAGTAAAACTCTAACACAGAGAATACCTCCCCAAAACGCCTCGTTGGAGATACGTCACTGTCCATTTGATTCTTCCGGGGACATCATGATGTCATGTCGTCCCCGGAACGAAATGGACCAATCCGTGGAGCCGTTACGTTACGTCCGCGGAGCCGTTACGTTAAGCCCCCGCTGATTGGTCCAAATTGACCAATCCACGGACTTCCTCACACACTCAGTGCAGGCAGCTCTGCTGATCTCTCCTCCCTGGCTGCAGGCTGATAACAGACAGTTGGGATCGCGGCGAAATTCTCTCTGCAGACCCATTCTCACAGCCACACTTATTGTTTTTACTTCGGCTGTGACTTTGTGTGTGCTCAGGGTGAGTTTGGCTGTGTATCGCTAAACAAGGAAACAACACCTCCACGGAGCTTAGCGCGATTCACAACGTCCCGACTGGTCCCGACCAATCGGAGCACACTGGGCTCACAGGGGGGGGGGGGCAAGAGCTGCAACGAGCCGTTTAGTGGAGAGAGTGAATACACACACTTTACAGAGATGCTGTATACATCTATTCTAGTCGACCTCAACAATGGAAATATTATGATCAGTGGAAATGGCCGTGACATGTGACCTTTAACAAACCAAGGCTTGTCTTCAAATTGGCTACAACCACTTTTACAGTCTATGCAATAAACAAAGTTTCTTCTCACAACCATTGCATGTAGTTGGTGTTAAAAAGCCGGGGCACCTGGGTAAATAAAACCTTAAATGTCTGCTTGTGGGAAGACATGTTCGTCATTCGGGTGCCTTTACAACAGCATTAGGTTTTATGTGAGAATGCATTAAGGCTAAAATAAATATCATGGCTGCAGCGGAGATTAATGTCGCATCCCCATTAACTAATTGGAGTATTTGCACAAATCAAATCTTAGAAGCATCCAGACAAATCTCATCAGTGTTTGAAAATAACTTTACTGCTCCCCTGCATTCATTGCCATTCAAGTGACAAGGTGAATTTGAATAAATCCCCCTCTCCCATCCCACACGGGAAGATACATTTTCATATTGTTGATTATGTACGACAGCAAATCAGCATCCTGTCATCGGCGTGTAATCAATCTGTTCAGAGGAGCATCTCATTAAACCCAATATCAGCCCAACAATTTGTCTGCGTCTGGACTGGCAGCCTTAAATATCATCTGTGGCTTAAAATATCACGTTGAGACACTCCGACTTCCCTAATAGATCAAGTATCTGTCAAACATCGACTATGAAGCCCTGCAATTTCCTTAAATCACAGCTTTAAAAACCTTCATGTCGGAGTGGCTTTTAACCTGTGCGTTGTTCTTAATGAGGACAGCGCTGTGGACATTTATTTTCTCCCATGCAAAGCCCAGACCTTGCCTAATTGGAAAATCCAAGCAGTTCATTAAACTGTCAACGCTTAATGATTGGACGGAAGGTGCTATCTCCATTTCACATGATTCATTTCAAGCTGTACAGTTTGTCCTTGTTTGTGTCTGTCTTTTTTTTAAATTTGTTTTTCAGTGATAATTGAAGATCTAAGAAAGGATACTTACAAAGCCAGTGAGTCTACCAAAAATGACCCTTCTGGTTCTGTGAATGAATGGAAGTGCGTCATTCTTTCTTTAAAGACGGTGTTGTCACACGAGCCTGGCACTTAGCATGCTAGATAGCCGAGCTACTCCCTGCACTCGTGGCCCTGGAGCTATAATTTAGGGATCGGGCTGTGAGTTAAAATGGAAGCAATGCCAAACCTGCCTTTGGAAATGAATATCTCACACAGGTTGGTCGTTTCTGCAGAAGCTTTGAGCATTTCACGTGTGTAACAATCCCCCTTTTTTAACGCAGTAAAGGTGTCATCAATATTTTATTCCTACTATTACCCGCGTTAACTGGCATCATTATGACTGCTGCATTTTTTAAACACACTGCAGGCGTTAGACATGAGCTTGGAGAATTGAGTTTTCTGTCACTGGGGTAATGTCAGGTCGAGTTTGGGATCCAATGCATTATGGGTAAGAAATGGAAAAAGAAAAACAGTAGCCTTTTGTAAATACACCGTATAGTTAAAACGAGTATTTGTCGTCATGATCCAGACTTAGGTTGGTTCAAATATCTAACTCAATTAATTAGTAACATTTTATCTGTATTTACTCATTGCTAGCAGGTTTAGAGAAGAACATGTTTGTTCTCTAAGGCTTCAAGTGGGAGTTTTTTTTTATTATTTGTATTTATTTTATTTTCATATCATTCACATATGCATTTGGTATACAAAAAAGAGTACCATTTTAGTGTTTATTTTAACGAAACTGGAAATTAAAGGGGACCTATCATGCAAAATGCACTTTGTGATGTCTTTTATACATAAATATGTGTCCTCGGTGTGTCGGGGAACTCACGCAGCGTCAGAGAATAAAACCCTCTCTCTTTTCCTCCGTACCCAAATCTCTAAAAACAGGGAACAACGGAGCTGATCCAGATTTGCGTCCGATATGACGTAATATCTGAAATGTGGACCCACGGCCCAATCAGAAACGTTGCTATCAGAAACAATGCCCGCCTGTTTTGGACCTAATATGGTCGGTGTTTACATTAGCATCGCTAACACTCAGAGCTAAGCTGTACTGGAGAGCATGTGTGTGAAGAAGCAGGAAGTAAAAAGGAACTCACCTTGTGGTGTAACCGGCAAGAGAGAAAGCCTTTGAGCTCCAGACTGTTTCAGAGAGGATCCTTGATAATCCATGATATGGCGTTTCATCACGGCAGCATTTAGTTTAGACGTAGCTGCCGGGTCCCGCATGAGCTCAGACCCCTCCTTTTAAAGCTTTATACCAAAATCAGCACTTTTGAAACAGGAAGTGAAATGGAGGGATATGAGGCATGGCTAGAACGGGTGATCTGTTTGGTATTTTGAGCAAAACACTTCATAGACATTTTTTATATATATCTGAGACGTATGCTATTGCCTAAAAATAGCATGATAGGTGCCCTTTAAAAGGTGAGGTTGTGATAAATAAGACTCTGGTTAAGGTTGGATTAAGAGATTTAACACGCGGGGTGGACAAATAATTAGTTCATTAATTTACTGGAAGATTTGTGTCTTAGGACTATTTAAAGAGACACACATGGGCAAGCCAGGCCACACATGCTCTAATGAATCCGTTCAGCACACAATAAGTAGCGTCCATTTTGATACCTAAAGATTAAAAGGTGAAAACGTTCAACATGGTCACTGGAGAGGCTGCACTCGAAACATTAGAGCTATAATCTTCTGGGAGAAAATAGCTTGCATCGCTCAGTGAGCCAGTTGTTCTGACCACTGATATACTTAGAGACTCGGTCGTGGTGACTTTAGAGATTAGAGAAAGAAAAACCGAACCCTAAACTTGCTTGCGAGGCAGATTTTAAGACATTATTAGTTGACGGATTGAACATCTAGGAGCACGGTCAAAGGTCAGTGGCTTTCAAATGAATCTCCATGCCGGCCTTGCACCAGAAAGACGATCCTTAAAAAAGAATAAAGTTTATTTAGAGTCTCAATCATTTTCTTCAGAGGAATCTTTACTTTACTTTAGGGCGACTGTGGCTGCGAGGGAGTCTTTCAACCAGAAGGTTGTGGGTTCGATCCCAGCCCGTGCAGTCAACATGTCGATGTGTCCTTGGGCGAGATACTTAACCCTGAGTTGCTCCCGATGGCCAACGGTGTGTGAATGTTAGGTCCTAGACGTACACTGCTCTGTATGAATGGGTGAATGACATGTAGTATGTAAAGCGGATAAAGCGCTATATACTGTAAGTCCAGTCCATTTACTTTTGCTTCGTCAAACTTGACAACTTTGAACAGTTTGTCTTTGCTCATCCGTGCACTAAACCATGTAATCATGTCATGTCCCTTCATGGCATCCTCTTCTTTCCTGTCTGGCTAATTTTAGGCAGGAATGTAAGTGTTGGACTGCAAAGCATCCATCTTCTTTATGAAAACACTCACACGAAAATACTTCTTCACTTCTTCTTCTTCTTACAGCCACAGCAAACAACATAAAGCTGCACTTCGAAGCCGATTTTTGCAAATTATTTTGACTTTGTAAGCTACTTTCTAATCCTGTGTTGAAAGATGTTCTCAGCACACTGCTGGAAAACCTTTTAGGTTAGCTTAAGACAGGCTTTCCAGTGCTAAACACCTCTGCAGCGGAGCAGCAGTCAAAGAGGCAGCTCCACCACAGAAATGTCTTGGTTAGAAAAGTCTCATCTGTGAACCAGTTCTCCCATCACGCCCCTCACACGCTTCATATTCACTCAGCCATGATAGCACTGTGTCCATGTGCCGCAGTGCTTTGTGGTTGGGGTGGGGTTTCGTGGTTAGGGTATTTTTCCTCCAAATAGCGCCTAAAGGTTAAAATAAGAGTCTTATTTGATTAAGTGCACGTTCAGGGTGAGGCCTGCTCTGTAAAGCGAGGCTTCAAACAGAAGCCATGTGGCATGCATTGTGGGTGATGTGTTGGCTCTGAGCCAGTGTGTTGACTTACTCTCACACAGCCTCCTCCTCAGCCGGCCTCTGATCTTGTCGATGGCATTGAAGTCCGTCACATAGAAGACGTGGGCGTTCTTTGGCTCGGCCGCGATCTCCTCCAGCTCCACCTTCAACGCCTCTCCGATCCCCACGGCGAACATCCTGATGCCGGCTTTGGCGGCGGCTTTGGAGGGCTCCAAAACGTAATCCTGGCTCAGACCATCTGTGAGAAGGATGGCCACCCTCTGGATGCCTATGGCTTTGGGTCTGGCTCCGTTTCGCTCCGTGAAGATGTTGTTGGTGGTGTAGCTGATAGCATCCCCGGTCATTGTATTTCCCCCCCGGTAAACTATTTCACTGGCGGCTCGCTTCACATCCTCCAGGGACCTGTGTTCGCTCAAAGTGAACTCGGTGGTGGGCGTGTCGCTGTAGCGAACCACGGCTACTCTGGTCTTGTCTGGTGCCACATCGAAAGAGTCCACAATGTTGGACACCCATTGTCGGATCTTCTCAAAGTTCTCTCTTCCAACACTGGACGAGGTATCAAGGATGAACGCTAAGTCATAGTGGACATTCTTACATCCTGCCAATAAAATACAAGAGGATTTAGTCAAAAAACAATAAATACAAGCTCGATACAATACAGTGTTTTCATATTGGGCACGATTGATTGTACCCTGCCCCGAGTTCAATAGTCCCATGAGGATTCGTACCTGAGTACACGAACCACCTTTTTGAGTAAACCCGGTCAACCTTGGAAAGGAGTGGCCGTAACACGAATAACGTTGTTTTTTTAGCATCACAAGTTTAGTGATTTAGAGAAGCCAAACTATCACTTTGTCCATCCATGTGTGCACGGAGCCCTATGTAGCTGATACAGAAGTGTACCGTGAATCTGACTTGAAAGCACCTTTTTGAGTAAACCCTGCCACAGATCGATGCACCGTGCCAAGGTACAGGAAACAATGTTCACATTTTTCAAACAAACTAGACTTTGGGGTTTAGTTTAGTCAATTTATTGAACATGTCAGAAACAAAAAAATATAACAATATATATATATTCTCTTTTTTCACTCAGATTAATAATTATAACAAAGTACCAAAAATAAAAAATAATAATAATAATGTTCAGATAGTCTCTGTTCATGTTCAACAGGGGCAAGAAGAAGCTTAACAAAACTGTTCTGGTCCTCCCCCCTCTAACATATAGTTTCTTATAAAACATTAGGTCATCGTCATCAGCGACATGTTTGTCTTGTTAATCTTTTCTTTTTTTTTTACAAAACAATCAAAGAAATTACTTTTTACAATTACAAGAAATAACAACAAATGGGATTTTACAGGTCCTGTTCATAACCATTAATGATTTTACTCCTAAATAATACTTTCAGGTTAGATAGACTTGTACAATATTTCATCGTTACAGTTATTCCACAGACTAACACCTTTTGATGAGATGCAATGAAGTTTGGCATTTGTTCGTACGGGTGGTTTTTGAAAATCAGTTTCCTCTCAACGTGTGCATGCTTTCTCTGTGTGAAAAGTCCCTGGATATTATGAGGTAATTGTTGATTTGCGGCTTTGAACATAATTTGAATAGTTTTATAGTCAACCAGGTCTTGTAGTTTTATGTTTCTAGTTTGATGGACAATTTATTTGTTGGTTCTCTGTAGGTTTTATGTATAACTCGTATGGCTCTTTTTTGCAGGACGAAGATAGGATGTGTATTTGTTTTATATGTGTTCCCCCAAACTTCCACACAATACATCATGTATGGAAGTATGAAGGAGCAGTACTTCCATACAAGTGTCAAGTGTACTTGGATCCGGGTCCTTGATAATGGTCTTACCTGCCCTCTGTGCTTCCACCGTCGCTCCGGAAAGAGTCAAGGCGAGGATGACCAAGACCAGGTTGATCCTACTTCCCAGTCGTAATTCCATCTCGTCCTCGGTTTGGGTCTGTTTAGTTTAGCTTATTACCACCATCAAGCTGTCCAGTCTGCGGAAAAGGTCAGTGGAAACATCAACAATGCTATTACAAGGCCTCACGCAGCAGCCACTAGTGAGCTACTTTGCAAATGTACAACAGACCTTCAAGACATTTCAGAATCGAAATCCTGTTTTCCAAGCTGTCCCTTGGCGAACAGGATTTTCGATTATTTCTTTCCAACGGCGCAACCAAAGTGGATGAAACACTTCCTGTTGTGCAGGGAGATTGCAGTGGAAGAAAAAAAGAAGAAGAAGCGGGACTCTTACAAGAATACTCTCACATCTCTACTACATATTGAGACGGGACTTGTGGAAGGTTGATTTCAGATTGCATTTTGCACTTTAAGAAATGTCTTGTATAAAGTACTCCAAAATAAAAAAGAACTCTCTATCTCATCCCGCCTATTGTCCAGGTGTTCTTGTGTCCCCTGTGTGAATGTCTTTCTGCTATGGAGGCTGGCAGGAAATGTTCTCCATTCTCACGACGGGATAATTAAACCCTTGGACTGAAATACACATCTCTCTACAGCAGTGAATACTTCATCCAGAGAAAATTGGACTCACTGAAGATTGTTGGAACGTACAGCCATACAATTCTTTTCACCATATCCACCCACAAGACAGCAACATAAGAGAGTTGGGAGTATGCTGATGTTGCACTGGAAACCTTCTCCATACTGATGTATTAAAGTTCCTTGCCGGTGTCTGTAGTTGTCATTTGGAGCTGCTAGATGTTGCAAAGGACCGATAACCTGCCTGGGTGGCACTGACAGAAACCGTTTATATAAGCACAAAACTATTCTTGCTCTTGTTGCACACCGGTGGTTGTGATGCGAGCCTTTAGGGCTGATGTTTGACTGACGGTAGCCATAACAAGGACTCGTCGTGACTGTTAGATGGTTTCATTGCGGGGGGCACTGGGGGAGGAAGAGGAAAGTCTGAGATATGCATGACTTGGAAAGAAATAACACGAGTCCATTGAGTTCTGAATAGTCCTTCTCCGTACATCATCGCCTCTGCGCTTCCTGACATGTCCATTGAATTATGGTAAATAGGTGTTTTCTAAATGCTTTCAAACCAACTGGCTGCTGTCCAGCATGTGCTTAATATAATGTATTTAAAGGAAACGTTGACATTTCAAAAAGCTTTTATTTGCTTTCTTGTCGAGAGTTAGGGGAGACAATCGGTACTACTTACGGCTCTGAGACCGTTAGCATGTTAGCATAACGAGTGGAACAGGGGCAAACTGTTAGCTCTGTCCATGTTAAAGCTTGTTGCATACGAACAAAAGCTGAGGTGTAAAAATGAATTGGAAGGTTTTACAGGTGGGTTACGTGCTTTATCTTGGCCAAAAGCATTTCAATCAAATCAAATCAAATTTTATTTGTATAGCACATTTAAAAACGATTTTCGGTCGAGCCAAAGTGCTGCACATGCAGATAATAAACACATTACCACCGATGTAAACAGAAGACAATAAATTACAACAGCGAATATAAAAATCAAACACAGGGAAGTGTCATGAGTCGTGCTCTGCTATGATTAGAAGGCCAGGGTGAAGAAGTGAGTTTTTAGTTTTGATTTAAAAACCCCTAGGGTCTGGGCCGACCTCACATGGAGGGGCAGAGTGCTCCAGAGCCGGGGGCCAGCCGCCGCGAAGGCTCGGTGCCCTCTGGTTTTTAGCCTGGTTGTAGGCACTACCAGTAGCAGCTGGTCAGCAGACCTTAAGGCTCCGGCTGGGGGTGTAGCGCTGGAGGAGTTCAGCTATATAGGCCGGAGCCAGCCCATTTAGTGCTTTCAAAATAAAATCAAGAGCGGACTGAGACACATGAAGCTATTCTGCCTTGTGGCCGCGCCAGGTATTGCAATGCTGGCAATCATTACATGACGCACACTGGCATTAAAGCTGTTTTGCATGTATACACAATCTTGGAAAGGAGTGGCTGTAAGACAGAGAATAACTTCTTTTTTTTTAGCATCACAAGTTAAGTGATTTATAGAAGCCAAACTATCTACCTTGTCCTTCCATGTGTGCACGGAGCCAACACTGGAGGCTTTTACAATGAAAAAGCTCCAATATAGAGGCTTGTTTTTATAGTATGCACCCAGTGAGCAACTTTTAGAGAAATAAACAAGGCTCCATGATTGAATACAGTATCCAGTTTGTCTTAATACATGCTTAGGTGAGCAGATTGACTTAAATTGCGACCACGATTATACCTTAAACATATCCTGTAAAGCCACAGATTTATTTTCCTACATACTTTTTTTTGTGCCCAAATGTAAACATACAAGAAACAAAGGGTTAATACACGAACCTAGAATTGTGTTAGCAACAGATTTGTTTCATTCGACAGATGCTTGCTGTTTAGCCTATGTATGCTAAGCTAAGCTAACCCTCTCCTTGCTGAAGCTTTATGTAAATGGTGTCAATCTTCTCATCTAACTCTTGACAAAAATGTTTTTATTCGTTTTTTAAGTTGGTTTTAACCTTATAGGGGTTTAATCATGTGATTCAGTTTGACTGTGCTTTCGTGATATAAACTCGTACATTTCACCTGTTTCAAAAGTCAGGTGAGTTCAGTTCTGGGGCTTAACATACAGTAGACCTAGTATGAAAGTGTGTTATGTAATTACAGTGAGTGCATGTGTGTATAACGGAAATAGAAAGGGATTTAGGCGGAACATTATTCCAGGAAACGGCCAATTTAAAAACAGCAACCTGTGGACTGTGGCTTGGCCTATATACGTGTCTGTGAAATAGAGAGTGCATTATTTACTGTGAAAAGTGCTTTGGCCTCCAGATACAAGTTTCCTTATCTGGGTTATTTCGCTACTTTGGTTCCACCGGTACTAATAATGAGCATAATAGGCATACTAGCTGAATCACTCTAATTGCCCCAATTAGTTTGCATTTAACATCTCAGAGATTCTGAGAGACTTCAATGGAATAAAACAGCCGCCCAATGAAAGCAGATGAACACGATTTGTATTCACGCTCCTAATCCATCTTTACCCAACTTTGCGCAAGTCGCACATATTCTAATTCGTCTCTCTTTCATCTCTGATCACATTTAAATGCGTCTCTCCCAGTGCTGCAATTATTGATATTATAGCAGAAACAGTTTCCGAGGTAAAGCTGAAAACAAGCTGCTTTGCTTCCGTCAACATTTGAACCTGAGGCCAGATGCCTTACAAGCGGTGAGTGTGTATCATCAGGCCCGTTTCCACGTCCTCCCGTGAAACCTGGGAATGCAATACACGTCGAAAGCAGAAGCTCCACATCTGTCATTCCCAAAATGTAAATTTCTCACGTGCAAGAGAAAAACGTCAATCATCTGTGGGTTCAAAAAGCATGCCACAAATCCAAAATGCTAAAAGATAATATGTATTTAAAGGAAATCAGAGTTTATGATGTTAATTGTTTTCTTACCTGTCGTTTCACTTGTTAGTGAGCGTCCTGAGCGTTTCTCTCTCTCTCTGTCACACCCCTGAATCAGCACCGGGTGAGCAGCATCATTATCTAAGTGATTATAATAATCCAAGATATCTCCCCCTGCACGCGTCAAAAAATCACAAATAGATTATCATTTAATCCAGGGAGACAATCCGGTGCACAGTGTTGTCCAAAAGTGAGGTGAGGTGAGCTTCAGCAACCTTGTGGGACAGAGTGGGAGGGAGCAGTGTGTGTGTGGGGGGGGGGGGTGTAGGGTTTCACTGGGGGAGCAGTGGCTTCTACTGTTCTTCACTGGGCTGTGCTCACACATAAAAAAGGCTGAGAGGCGCAGCCAATTATAGACGCAACTTTCTGGATATTTTGGGCCTTTTTTTTCCTTCCCTCTGCTTTAAAGCTGCGCCCATCAAAAAAACAGGCATGGCTTCTTGCCAACCCGCCCAAAGTGTCCGGTCTTTAAGGAGATGGCAAAAGTACACACATCGTTTACTCAAGTAGAAGTACAGATACTCGTGTTTAAAATACTCTGGTGAAAGTAGAAGTACTGACTAAACTTCTTTACTCAAGTCAAAGTAAAGAGGCTTTGAAGTGTACTTCAGTAAAAAGTACCCATAACTAGCAGCTGCTTTAAAGAGTACCTGACCTCCCTTTATATCAATAGAACAATAATGTCATTGTTAGCTAATGAATGTTTCCATGGTGACCAACGGCAACATGACAACGTTTCCATTGGTCCCTCTTCTTTAGAGAAGACCAGGAAGTGATGGATACACGGATCGTGTTCCAACCAATAGGCACGCAGTGACTCTAAAGAATAATGATCACGCACCAACACACATTCAGACTAAAGGAACCAGCTGTTTGGGAAATGAGAGAAGTAGAAAGTACAGGTATTTGAGTTCAACATGTAAGAAGTAGAAAGTACAGGTATTTGAGTTCAACATGAAGAAGTAGAAAGTACAGGTATTTGAGTTCAACATGTAAGAAGTAGAAAGTACAGGTATTTGAGTTCAACATGAGAGAAGTAGAAAGTACAGGTATTTGAGTTCAACATGTAAGAAGTAGAAAGTACAGGTATTTGAGTTCAACATGTGAGAAGTAGAAAGTACAGGTATTTGAGTTCAACATGTAGAAGTAGAAAGTACAGGTATTTGAGTTCAACATGTGAGAAGTAGAAAGTACAGGTATTTGAGTTCAACATGTGAGAAGTAGAAAGTACAGGTATTTGAGTTCAACATGTGAGAAGTAGAAAGTACAGGTATTGTTCAACATGAAGAAGTAGAAAGTACAGGTATTTGAGTTCAACATGTAAGAAGTAGAAAGTACAGGTATTTGTGTTCAACATGAGAAGTAGAAAGTACAGGTATTTGTGTTCAACATGTGAGAAGTAGAAAGTACAGGTATTTGAGTTCAACATGTAAGAAGTAGAAAGTACAGGTATTTGTGTTCAACATGTGAGAAGTAGAAAGTACAGGTATTTGAGTTCAACATGTAAGAAGTAGAAAGTACAGGTATTTGAGTTCAACATGTAAGAAGTAGAAAGTACAGGTATTTGTGTTCAACATGTAAGAAGTAGAAAGTACAGGTATTTGTGTTCAAAATGTAAGAAGTAGAAAGTACAGGTATTGTGTTCAACGTGTAAGAAGTAGAAAGTACAGGTATTTGTGTTCAACATGTAGAAGTAGAAAGTACAGGTATTTGTGTTCAACGTGTAAGAAGTAGAAAGTACAGGTATTTGGTTTCAATATGTGAGAAGTAGAAAGTACAGGTATTTGAGTTCAACATGTAAGAAGTAGAAAGTACAGGTATTTGAGTTAAACATGTGAGAAGTAGAAAGTACAGGTATTTGAGTTAAACATGTGAGAAGTAGAAAGTACAGGTATTTGAGTTCAACATGTAAGAAGTAGAAAGTACAGGTATTTGAGTTCAACATGTAAGAAGTAGAAAGTACAGGTATTGAGTTAAACATGTGAGAAGTAGAAAGTACAGGTATTGAGTTAAACATGTGAGAAGTAGAAAGTCAGGTTTTGTGTTTCAACAAAGAAGTAGAAAGTACAGGTATTTGAGTTCAAAATGTAAGAAGTAAAAAGTAAAAAGTTGTCAGAAAAATAAGTAGTGGAGTAAAGTACTGATACCAGAAACATGTACTTAAGTACAGTAACAAAGTATTTGTACTGCACTACTTCCCTCCTCTGGCCGTTGCCACAGGGGAGCCGCCCTGAGGATGGCGGTGGACTCGCCACACACTTATGGAGCAGGGCTGTATATAAGTTTGGGGAAATGATTACAGATCAGCTTTGTGTTAAATGTCTGTCGCTGCGCAGTGAAGCCTGTGGTCTATTACTCATGTCATGCTGTTTTCACAAGTTTACAATCACGTCACACCGCAACATATTTCATATTTGGTACTTGTAATTTCTGTCACTCTTAGTCATATTACAGCCACATGTATAGTCTATTTGCTTCTTGTTTGCAATATCCCAAGTTCCTCAGAGATGATGAAAGTTTTATTCTATAAAATCCACTTTTGCTGATCTTTTTTATTTATCTAGAACAAGCAAACACACACACACACACACCACACACACACACACACAAACTGTGCTAACAACAGCCAGATTAAATGTCACATAATCACTTATTCTTAATAGTACATTATTTAAGGTACTTAATTACAAGTGTAAGGTATTGTGTACTTTACAAATATAAATCAACAAATAAATAATTATGTATTCTTTTATATTTGGATTAAGCTCCCGACAGCATATTGAAAAATACAAATATGTCCATCTTTAGCAGCTGTAATATGAGTGAAGCGTTTACATTAATGCATTTCATTATAGCATAATTAAAGTTATGTTGGTACTTTAACATAAGGCAGGATAAACCTTTATTTTGAATGTCAGCCGGAAACAAAGAGTGAAACACAGACAAGGTAAGAGTTAATAAAAAGATAAAACATGTTGCAGTATATTAAAAATAACAGCAACATTATAAAGTAAGTAGCTGAATGTACACATACAAATGGGAATGAAGATTATAATGCATGTGAATAAATAAAAAGTTTGCTCAAATTTGCTCAGACTCTTGAGAAACGTATTTACACTGTGGCATACTTGAACTTCAGTATTGCAATTTTAAAACATCTTCCAGCACTGCTTATTCTTCTTTTACAACTAAATCAGTGTTTTGGCTTAACTGTAGATCTACATGATATCCACATTCAGAGGATGGCTATAAATCGTATTTTCGACGTAAACTGACGTGCATGCTCCTCTGGCAGGAGAGGAAGCAGTGAAACACACCAGCTCGCGGTCTCTGTGTTTCTCCTCGAAAGTCCGCTGCATCACAAATCTCATTTTGGCAGCTCTTGGTTGAACCTTCCTCTTTTAAAGTGCTCCTACAGCTGCCACCACATGCTTCTCCCGGATTAGAAGCAACATGCTAACTCTGCCGTATTGGTGGAGCTGTTGAGGAACCAAAAAGCTGGCAATATTTGAAAGTCACGGACAACACACAAGTTAACCGTTACATCCTACAGGCCTATTTCCAGAGCCTTTGAAGCCAAGGAAAGTGAGCTATAGGCTATGTTTAGGCTCGGTGTGGAGTGGATGGGAAGTGGGCTGATGATTCGGGGCAGATGCACATTATGGGATGGTGTCAGTCTAAGCAGCCGTCTGTCGCCTTGTGTGGGGGCTAACGAGGTGACCAGCTTGAGGAGCGAGAGGCTGCGAGCACCATGACGTGTTGCAGAAAGCCACCTGTTTCATCGGACTGACGGCCAGCTTTCAACCTCCCACGTTAGGAAGAGGCTCTCCAAGATATGTTTAAAAAAGACTGTTCGAGTCAATGGTGAAGCAGACGATCCTTTATCACCCCGCTTTCTAAGGTGAAACTCAGGTTCTTTTACTGTAAAAAAATTCCGCTCCAAAAACAAGTAAACAAATAATGAAAACAAGGTGTTCTCGCTTGTATTATGTCAAACTCATCTGCCAATAGAAGTGAATATTTGCTTGGTAAGATTTCCTGAAATAGGATGGGATATTTATTTAAATCAGATCTTGTAATTAGCTGGGAAAACGTATTTTGAACTATATTTGACCAGAATCAGGAGATGTTGTGTTACAAAGTTAGACACAAATGCTGCTTTGTGATGTTAGTCGGTGATTTTCGAATACAAATGTAAAATAAATCGTTTAATCTGAGATACAACTGAAAGTAAGGTGTTTTTAAGAGTCTTTGTCTAAAAATAAGACCCTATCTCTCTGCCTTGTTCCTTCATAAATTATCAGGTCTTATATCAAGTGTAAAGACATACTCTGACTAGAAATTAGACGAATATACTTGGCAAGATTTACAGTTTTTGTAGTGTATAGTACAGCATGATAACGTCACATGTGTGTAGTAGCCTATAACCATAGACATTTGAACCAAAGACACGTCGGACTGACCGTCAATATCCTGTAGGCCTATCTGTATGTGAGTTTCGCCACTGCCAAGCGATTAAAACCAATGGAAGAAGTGGACACGAACCCAGATATGAAAGATTTACATAAGTAAATATTGTTCACGTATTTAGCAAGCCACAAATCTTCCGTACAGCTGACACGTCGGATGATCTGGCAACACAGAACAATTTAGGTTTAAGCTAGCATCAAGCTAACATGATCATGCTAACATCAAGCTAACATCAAGCTAACATCAAGCTAACATCAAGCTAACACGTTTGCGAACACCTTAGCTGACTTATATCCCGATC
This sequence comes from Chaenocephalus aceratus, assembly GCA_023974075.1. Taxonomy (NCBI): domain Eukaryota; kingdom Metazoa; phylum Chordata; class Actinopteri; order Perciformes; family Channichthyidae; genus Chaenocephalus; species Chaenocephalus aceratus. Next base: position 118,482 of record JAMFTG010000221.1, read on the forward strand.
CTTATGCTAACCATTCAACACATTCACGGCATTTCGTGTTATAGTCACGAAATGAATCTATTGATTCGTGTTCACCAACACGATTTCGCAATTTTTAAAATTAAAAGCAATGTAAATAATAACAAATTAGAAGGAAAAACAGATAAAAGAAAATACAGATTTCAGTATTCTGAGGCTCTGAGCCATTTATTTCCTCGCAGATGGCAAAAAAACTCAAACATTATACAATTTAAAATACAAGGCTTAGGGTAAGATATTGAGTAAGAAAATGTTTTTATGAACCACACAGGTCTTCCAAGACCCGACCATGGAACCCGACCGGACAAAAAGACGTGGTGCAGGCACGAAACATACTACCAATAGAAATACATTGCTTTTAAATTCGTTCTGTGTGACATGAAAAAAATGTGAAAATCGTGTTGTGAACACGAAACATTAGGTGTGTGAAAATGGAATTAACAATTTAATATCTTTGGCAATTGTAGGTTTGAGAACCATTGTGCTACAGGGGGGGGGGAGTTTCAATCTAGCACACAGTAATCAATGCTGGTTCTTTGTTGTTTTCTGGAATAGTTTTCATTATCTCGGATCTTCCGCAGTGATTTAACTCTCGCTGTGATGTGGCGAGAGTCTTGCTTTGTGCCGCGCTTGCTAATTGAATCGGTGAATTCTCTGATCTGGGGAATAGCTTTTGAAATGAAACAATCTATAACTGAGAGCGGCCTGGCAGACGCTTTCATTAAATGTTTTGTATTTATTAATGCATTTTCTATTTTGGGAACAGGAGGGAAAGTCAGACGGACCATTAATGAACTTGAGATGTGCCTGGATTCCTGCCAGTGATTTGTTACGCTGCTGTTCCCTTCAAAGATGTCATGACAACATGAAATATCGGCCATTTCATTTATTCAAACCATGGAAGTAAAAAGGTTGTGCACAACAAAAGACACAAAACAATTGCAATCAGACTTGGTAATGACATTTTGTTTTGACATTTAAGGGCCTCAGTATTGTTTGTGAGTAAATAACATGATTTACTTCATATGTTAAATGAAGTAAAACAATAAATCAGCTGCCAAATATAAGCCTGTTTCTGTTAGTTCTTACCATGACACAATGAATCTATAGGCATGACATCATTTAGCAATGTCTCGAGCTGCAAAGTAACATTTGGGGAAGTTCCAAAGGGGCTATACGTCGGTTTTGTTTCAGGGTTTTTTCTTTTTTAATCTACATTTAGAGGCATTTAGCTTCAGCCCAGCGAGATGGTGCTCACTGCTTCCACCTCCATCCGGCTGATCCAGAGTGCATCGTGGAGATTGTTGCAGACTGCAATCCTCTTGATGGCTTTTCCTGACACGCTCCCTCGATGCAGAAGGAGTCTCTTTGATTCCTTTCCCAGCTGCCGCATGCATCTGGATTCTGGAAGCCCTTTCCCCTTGCTGCATTCTGCCTTGGACACCTTGGGCCAGCTTGTCTTTATCTGCAGATAATCCCCCTGTTGACGTGTTTGAAATGCTCTGATCCTCTTCTAGGCATTGTGCTCTCCTCAGCCTCAGCCGCCTCCCCACCCCGTCTGGCTGGTTGGGGTGTTGGCATGGCACCTCTGCATCACAACGGGCTTTGTCTCCTCGGTGGGAAAGCAAAGGGGGGCCGGCTTGCTGCAGAGATTCGCGGGGGTTCCTCGACACACAACGTCCCCCAGATGTTTGTCGCCGTGCTGCTCTGCGGGGACGGAGTGTGTGAGCTGGGGTGTTTCAGTGGAAGTAGGAAGACACTCTTTTACCACTCTCTGTCTCCTGCAGGATTTCCCCTTCCTCACGCGGGGCCCACTCACCGCCACATCCATCTTAGAGGAAGCAAGCTTGACTTCCTGTTGGGTGGACTTGAGTTTCTGCCTCTGAGCCTCCCTCACTTCCTCGGGCAGATCCAGAGGGGCGAGTTTGAGAGGTCGTCTGACTGGCTGAAGCTCGGCCTCCCTCTCTGGGTCAGGTGTCGTGTGTGACGTGTGTGACGTGTGTGTCGTGTGTGACGTGTGTGTCGGGCCCTTGGCGGCCGCAAACTGACCCCCTGTCTCCCTCCCATGTGTTGCTGACAGATGGAGGGCAGGTGTTTTTGAACTGCGGCCATTTTTAGCCGCCAGTCGGACGTTTTGACCATTCAGTTGCAACATGGTATTTTTAACCTGGAGGGTCAACATTTCTTCTCGCTGGGAAGCCCCCTGAACAAAAGAGACATCAGTTACTCATTTCAACATAATTGAACTGTTTGGGGGGCTCTGTTTCTACCCTAGAAATGTTAAAAGCATAGGTGTACAACAATGAAACAAGTATAGTACTAATAGGAAGAATGCTTATTTCGGTATCACTTAGTGCAGGTTCAGAAAAATACCCTTTCTGCTTTATTAGTTTTACTTTTTTCTTTAGATACTTGTTGGATTAAATATCGGCAGAGTATCTGGCCCATGTGCCATTTACTAACTACTATTTGATTACAAATATATATATTTGTAAATATTTGTCAGCAGTGGATGGCAGATTGAATAGCTTAATTCAAATTGGATGGTTATTTTTCTTACTTTGTAAAAAAAAACTGCTGTTTTAATGAAATTAAATATAAATATCGTTACAATCTAACCTCAAACATTAACCGCAGGGATCAGTAAAATATGTCTGATTCTGATCCTAAAGAATCTGGGAGCAACATAATTTCTCTTCTAAGAAACGGCTTACAACTAAAGACATCATCCAACCAGCGACCGAGGGGTTTAGAAAGAGATCATTCATCTTGAAAATTGTAAAAAAAAAAATAGGAAGCAATGTTCTCAAGGGAGCACACGTGGTTTAAACATTTGACGGATGCTTTTGAGGTTCTCTAAAAAGGGAAAACAAGTTATGCTGGACAAGCCAGAGGAAAACCAGCTGCTTTTTTTGCCTATTATTGTTTTAAAAGCATTTGTAAATCCATTAGTTACAACTCATAACCACATGATATTATATTATACATCCTTGTTAGAAAGTGACACCGTGTTTGAGACAATGAGAGTTCTGCAAGCTGGCAAATTATCCACTTTGCAATATTCAAATAAAAAATAAAAACAGTACATAATGTTATACAGTTATAATTAACCAGCAGCGTTATAACTACTATCTACAACTTAGGTAAAATGTTCTTTACATCAATGTCCAAGCATATTTCTTTCTTTGCGATGTTGCAGAATATGCTGTGTATGCTTAAAGCAGTTGACAGAGAAGTCACCTTCACTACATGTCACTCAAACTAACACCAGCTGTAACCATCACTACTGACTGACTCCATTTAAATGACTTCTCGTTGGTGAGGTGCAGTATACTCACAGGTTTGGCAAACATCTCCTGCTTGACTTGTTCAATGTCTGTTTCCGAGCAGAAGACCGGTCTTGGTGTTGTTTGGTCCGAGCCCCCGGAGCTGAAGGCAGTGACTTGAAACGGGCTTTAGCTGCTCTAATGTAATTAAGCAGATTAGGGTCACAGCGCAGCAAAGCGATCTCTAATTATCTCCAGTGTATGTGACGGCCAGTGTGCACGCGCATGGAAAGGCCGCCTTTTTTCTTCATCCTCTGCAGTGCAACTTTTGACTGACATCAATAAATTGCAAGTTGCTGATCAGAAGAAAGTAAAGAAATACAATTAAATTGACATTTCTGCATTTCCCTCGCCGCTAGATGGCGCCAGAGACCTCCTCTGCACCAACACCGTGGCTGAGTCATCATTATGTGCAGAAAGCATCCGGCTGTCAGAGCCAGTGGATTTCAGCACTTCAGAGCCCCATGTTGAGTCCTTTGAATTTATCTTTCATGAACGTGTTCACATTTTTGTGATAGCATACATTATGTGAAGCTACTTCTCACAGTGTTTATATGCAAATAACATCTGAAGACATTAAAGCCTTCTAACTAAATATTTATAAAATAGAATTATATGCTATCCGAATGCAATATTTCTAACCCTGGGGCTTTAATGAGGGATCACAAAAGAATACAAGCTAAAAATACAGAATCAGTTGATAAAAAATTGGGTGATATTTTTTTCATTTTCCAAACAGTTACCAGATGAAAACATTAAGTTTGTCCAGGATCGTTTTCAAAGTTACACAGATAAAAATGCGTGTTTTGGCAGGTGATTTAATTGTTGTGTTTGTTGTTGTAATACTCAGTTTGGCCACAACACGCTGTGGCGAAGCACTACCCGATGTTCTAAAAAGGATTTTAAGTACTCGTGTTTTCTTCCAGGTACAGTCAATTGAAAATTCTCCATGCACTAGACCTGTGTTTTTCAAAGTGGGGGCCCCGACCCCCCGGGGGGCCGCCAGGGGGCGCCAGGGGGGGTCACGCAAAGTTTGAAGGAAAGGGGAATTTTTCTTTTTTTAAAGTTACATATTTTTTGTTTAGATGTTATTAATAACTGCATATCTATACATCTATGTGTCCTCCTTTGATGCCAATTTTTTATTTATTAATATTTTTATTTTATTGTTTTTAAATCTCACGACCGCCCTTCTAGCCAATCAGAATCGAGCTGCCGCTACTCAGAGTGAAACTGAGTATCTGCTCAGCTTTTGGAGCAAGTGAGAGCTATATATTTCGCTCTGCAGCTGGATGAGAGCACGGATGTAGCAACTATTGATGTTTATATTATGTATATAAATATGTTAATTGTTAATATTACTGTTGAATATTATATATAATATTAAGGCATAAGTAGCTTTCAAAAATGCAAAAAAAATATGTTAATTGTTCATGTTACTGTTCAAAATTATATAATATTATAAAGACAGAAATCACTTTTGTTTTTTGCAAGGGCTGAATCTGTGAGAAGTCTTCTTCGCTGCTTTCGTGGGAGACTGCAGCGCCACCTACAGCCCTGGCATATGTACTACAGCGTCTCCAGCGCTTTCGAACGGCAATGGCTGTGGCTGTCTCCTCCTGATAGGTGGAGAGTTGCCCATATAGGCGGAGCTCCCCGTTTCTGACGTCAGAACAATTTCATATCTGGATCAGTCTGTGTCAGATCCGTTGCAGCCCCGTTTTAGAGATTTGGGTATGGAGGAAAAGAGAGAGGGTTGTGTTTTCTGACACTTGGTGAGTTCCCTGACACACCGGGGACACATATTCATGTATACAAGACGTACAAAAGTGCATTTTGTATGATAGGTCCCCTTTAAATATCTTCATACAGGCTGGATAAGACCATGATGTGTTGTGTTTCCTGCAGATCTTAATCACTTCCAGACAGCAGCTTATTTTTAAAATGAACCTCCGTTGCTCCTACGTCAGCCTCATTTATTATATTTAGAGGCAGACTGTCGCTGAGTCTTCCTGCGATGGATGAGACTGGTATTAGCAGGCAGTTGTTCCTCCTACAGTACATTCATTTTTCATCAGGCAGACAGACTCAATCAGCGTTGAAAATCTCCCATTTTCCGTTGTCTGCTTCTCCCTTTCCCAGAAAAGCAGCATGTCAGCCAGGCGCGTCGCCTGGCCTGGGCATCCGGGGCTTTAGCCCCGAATGTTTTTTTTTAGCCCCGGACAATTCTCCCTCAATAATATAATGCATTAACCGTGCTTTACCTGAACCTCATCGTGACACTAGAGAGGACGGCAGGATGTAATTTCCCGTGTTCAGTGAATGCAACAGAGGCAAGACACCAGACCAATCATCAGAGAGTTGCATGGAAATAAACGTGTCTTATGGCTGACAGGTACCTATCCTGTGACAATGTTTAAACTGTAGTGATGGCAATTATGGCTCTTTGAAGGGAGCCGGATCGTATGGCTCGTTCCTTTCAAAGAGCCGTTGAAAAGAGCCGTTTTAGGTTTATCTGCGAAATAATCCCCAGGATAATGATTGACTGTATTGCCAGACCTAATGTCAATAATCTGCATTGTAAACATGACACAAGGTGGCGCCATATCCATGTCATCCATGTCAGTGAATGTTCTACTTTGAATTTACCCTCGGTATGTGTTAAGTACAGTAGATAAAGTTGCCTTGAATGAAATTCACGCAACGCTTAATATTAGATACTGTGTTTCTAAGTGGCGATGGAGATTATTTGTTGACCCTGCTTTAAAGGATATTTTGCCTTTACAAATGGTGCGCTTTATCACTGCCTGGGTTTTGGTTGAAGTGCATCCAAATGTCTACCTATCCAGTACCACTCTTTATGACTTCTCTCTCTCGCGTATTCCGTTAAGACCCACCCCACCTCACTCCCCGTGCTGAAACCTACCAATCAGAGTAGGGGCGGGTCTTCACAGAATACGTTTGGGGAACAAAATCAAGCTTTTTAAAAGGCGAGTGGACTTTGGCAGGCAGTGAGTGCGGACCAACGATTGAACGATAACAAGAACGGCTCTCACCAAGTACGACTCGGTTCCCCTCGTTCGTACCAAAGATTCGTTCAAAAGAACCGGCTTGTTCACGACCGACACAACACGACTAAACTGTCCGTCGGACTCTGAGTTTTTGAAGATGGACATAAGAATTCTCGAGTGGTGGCTCACACAACAACCCCAGAGCCACCACTCGAGCCATACAAGGTATGTAAATGTCAGTAAAGTTTCAAGTTATGCGAACATATAAGCAAAGCATAAATTACAGCTACGTTGTTGACGTTACTTTGAATCGCGGGGGTAAGCTAAACCGTTAGCAAGTAGCTATAGCTAGCCAGAGATATTCAATTAACACTTTGTCATACAATATAAATGTTATGTTTTTTAGCGTTACCTGGTGATTTCAAAGACTTACTGTCAGTGTTCGACATGAAGCTAGAAGCTACCTTACATTACACAGTCACAGGGGAGTGATTTGTAAAATATCCTTAAAGAAAAAGAAAATCTGTTTATAGTTCTGTTTCATATGGGTGTTGAAAGATGTATCCATATCTCTTAATTGTGCTCTCAAAGTGCACCAGGTTGATGCTTTTAACTTCCCCGGGGAGCATGCCCCTGGACCCCCTAGAGGAGGTGAGGACTCCTCTATAAGAGGTGAGGACCCCCCTAGAGGAGGTTAGGTCCGACTCCCCTCTAAAAATAGCACTTTACCCCAGCTTACACCTATATGCCGTGAGCTGATTATCGAGCCTCTATTGTAACAGGTGTACTGTGTGCGTGGGTGTGGGGAGTGTTGCAGTAGAACATTCCACTGTAGCGCCCAGTACCATGTACCTTAATGAACTGTGGGCTAAGCCCCGAATGTTTCCAGGTCCAGGAAACGAAGCTTCATCATATCATTGGTATTGTGGAGATGGTCCCGCTGCAGAACATCTTGGCTACGCTTACATGATCATTTAAGATGCAAAATTACAGGTTTGATGGCCTTTACGCCCCTCTGCCACTGTTCTTATTGTGTCGCCCTCCTCGCTGCCCGACGTTCACGGCTGACAGTATAATTACTGCGGTGGGGGAAGAGATAAAAGGGATGTTGCTTGCTCATTCTCCCACATACTGAACATCCAGCTGCACTACACGGGCCACTTAGAGAGAACACTGGACAGAAGAGAGGCGCATTTTGCCAGGATTCGTGACATGTAGCCATTTCTATCACGAGTTTGCTCTGAGATGGGTTTTTTAAGACTGTCTTGCCAATGTTGGACTGATATTCAGCAGTTTCTTATGGTGGTGCAAACGGCCCAAAACACTTCTTTTAGGTGAAAAGCGGTACCGTTTCAAACATGCTGCGAATAAAAAACAGCTGACTCACTTCATAATTCCCAAATGTCAACATGGGCTCCAGTTCCAGCTGTTTGCATCCCTTCGTGTCCCCGTTTCCGTTGTGTTTCGAGCTGTACTTTTTTTTAACTGAAGGCATGTTTCGTTAAGTTGGTGAAGATATTTCAGCATTCGTGTTTTTGAAAAAGTGTTTTGGGCCGTTGTAGCGAGTTTGCACTTGTCGGCCGTCGTAATATCTTAAACTCTGGACTATTATTTGATGCCAAAACTTGCCAAGGATTCAAGAGAAATGACACAAATTGATAAAATGTAGCCGACAGTATGTAACATTGATATTATTTTCCAAAGGGTTTTGCAATATGATGGATCGTTCCTTAAAGCCAGCTTGTAATTTTTTTGAAACAAAGTTTTGTTGCCAAGAGTTAGACGACAAAATTGATCTTGCCATCTCCCTCTCAGCAAGAAAGCACTTAAATATGTTTCCTAAAATGTCAAATGCTTTCCTTAACACCGAGGCTTATGTAAGTGTCATAGGCAAAACAGAAGCTTATGTTTACCTCCTTCTTCACTTCAGACTTCTCTACTCTTATCTGATCCTTGCCCAGAAGTCTGTACACTATTGACTCGAGCTAACGGTGTCTTTTTGTATTTTTAACGCAGATTTTATTGGAGGTCAGGCTTTTGCACACTTCTTCAAACTTGGCTTAAAGTATTATTTGTATGTGAAATATACCCAAAAGGCACCACATGAAGTTCAACATGTATTGATCTTTTTGTGTTATGAATGTTTAATGCTTTAACTCCAGGTATAAGCTTTTAGCAAAACAAAAACTCATATGTTAATAAAGTGTTTGAGTCGAGCAGTCGGACATATCGGAGGAAGACAAGGAGTTTCAGAAGGAGGCTCATCATTTTTATTCAAGTGTGATATGGCTTCACTCGGGCTGTGTTACCCAGTGAGTCATCCACACACCAAATCATGCACACACACGCACCAAAAGAAAAGAAAATACAGAAAAAGGAGAACATACAAATGTTATGTAAAATGTTCATTTCACTCTCAACAGTCTCTTCTCCACGTGGCGAAAAGAGAGGAGTCCCCAGTGTACTGTACAGACATCAGTTTCAAAAGTGTGACAGAAGACGTCGTCTGGTTGGACGAGGACGCCTACGAAATGGGATATAAAAATCTCCTGTAAGGAATATGGTACATGGTATTATTTGTTCATCAGACCTACAGAAGAACCTATTGCAAAGGATATTTCACAAAGAGAAGTTATGGAACACAGCCTTTCTATTTTATTGTATAACACAGATAGTAGTGCAATTCGTGTCTCTTTGTCCCTGTCGGAAAACATGGCACCGTTGACAGAGAAATGGCCCGCACATACTGCCACGTGCCGTAGAAGAAGCACAGCTACGTACGAAATGCAGATTCAATTCACCTTCGCGGTCCTTTTGATGCCACGCGGCAGGGAAACACTAAGATAGTTGGCGAGGGATGTGGCGTGTGGCTGTATCTCTGAGCCATCTGTGTTATAGAGTAACATTCAGTCGAGGACCATCAATATGACATGTGGCATGATGGCACACGCATCTGAGTAATACGCGAGCGTGTGGGAGGGGTATGACACACAATCTGACTTGCAGCTCATGAAAAGCAAATGATCTATTATGGCTGATACATTCCCCAAAATGTTGCTTGGAAAAGTGAAATGGAATCGACACGGATCGGTGATGTTGTTATAGGTGGATGTTTGTTTAACCCTATCAGGATTGGAGAAGACTCGAGGATAATTCCAACTTGGGTTTTCTTTTTGCACTCCAGGCCATCATTCTCAATGGTTTTAATAACATTGCATTCACTAAAGTAGTTGAGACCATGGAACAAGGCGACAACAACAACAAACACCACAACAACAAGGTCTAGGAAGAAAATGAGAAGTCAAACCATGAAAAAAAGTTGTGTAGGGAGTAGGTAAAACGGATTACTTAAAAACAAATTATGGAGATACAAATAAAGCCACTGCGGAGTAAGCCACTCGCTAATTAACACCACAAATCAAATATCGAGTAAGAATTCAGGTGTATTTCGTTTCAGGAGACCAAAACAGAGCAGAAAGGAAGTTACATTCATCTGGTCTCCAGATACATGAGTCTTAAGGGAATATAAATATAAATGTTTATTATATGTCAATGCATGTGTTCAGCTTGTTCTGCCGCCCCCAAGTGGCCAAAAAATAATAATAATGCCGATTTAAAAACAGGTAGACGCAGGGGTGTCAAACTCAAGGCCCGGGGGCCAAATCCGGCCCGCGACTTCACTTCATGTGGCCCCACAGGAGCTTGCACAAATTATAATATGTTTATTATACGGTTACATAAACTACATGTCCCACAATGCATCTCAAATTTGACTTTTTTTCTCGGAATTTGACTTTTTTTTCCGAAATTTCACTTATTTTCTTTTAGTTTTTCCAGAATTCGGCTTTTCTTTTTAAATCATTTTGTGACATGCGCACTGAAGAGACTTGACTTCTGCTTTCAGACGTAGTTAATTATGAAGTTATTACCCTATCCGATAATAAACCAATGCAAAGGCAATAATGTTATATAATATTTTATATATATTAAATATTTATATATTTATTCTTATATAGGCTTATATAAAACTTGCCATGATACTAATGTGGCCCGAGTTGAAATTGAGTTTGACACCCCCGAGGTAGAGCGTTGAAGAAACCTCCTAAAACAGTTGCATCCTGTAGCGTCATCAACACAAACTACTCAAACAGGAGGTTACAAGTGTATTTGTTGAGGATTTTTTAAGACAGATGGATCAATACACATTGTACAGAAGCGACTACAACAAGAGGGAAAACACTACCGGTGATCCATTTTTTTAAGTCTGATCAAAAATGTTTAGAACAGGTGGGGGAAACCAAGCTATGCCAGGAAACTCATTCTAATTTCATTTTTAAATCTGTGGGGAGAGAAAACTCTTTATTTCAGAAAATTGATTACCAGATTTATTTGTGTCTCTCTTTAGCCAATCAGAGCTTCCAGAGTCGATGTGAAAAATAACCTCATGATAAACTACAGTGCACGTGTTCACCTACATCATTGATCATGTGTTTTATTAGTTCTGGACAATCATCAAGCTTCGCCTAAAAGTCCAGACTTGTAGCAAGATCGAATAACTGTCAGTTTTTGGACTTTTAATGCGGGAGTATATCAAAAGCATTACCTTTAATTAAAGCCGTCTAATCATCCACCTGCGTATGTGTATTGTTCCATATGAATGCATTTTAAGCAATTGTGTGGCATTCCTCAATCTCAGCAATGACCTTGGTGACTACACTATTATTTAAACGGATTGAACTATGACCAGAAGTTGGAAGGAAGACCCAAGTTGCTACGATTCGAAGTATTTCTTAAACTGTTTGTTATGTCTTTTAAAATGAAGGTAGCAATTCAGTCTGTGTTGGCGCTGGTTGTGTTTGTGGTTAAAGACGATAGGTTTAAGATGTATATGTCTCGTGGACTTGGATTAGGTTATTGAGTCATGGGTAGGGGTTAGGGGTTAGGGTGAATCTATTGTCATGAGATCTGTCTATAAATTAACCGTGTCTGCGCTCCAGACTTCTCAAAACCGGCTCGCTAAAGCACAGACAGACCAACCATACTTAATGTGCCCTGTACTCCAACAGAAACACTGACCGCTGTTTCTTCAAGGCACGTATGCTAATGTGTAAAAATACATATGCATCTCAGCCATGAAAAGGCCTTTTTATTCCAAAGGTTGCTATAAACATATTGTACAGGATACTTAGATAAGACCGTATAGTTCCAAGAATGAAACAATGCTTTCAGGGCTTATCTCGCGGACTCCATGCCTGGTTATGTCCGTCACGGCTGAATGGGATCCATGGCATTTTACCATTTACCCAAACAGAGTGGCATTCACCTTGCGAGGCATGCTCAGCTACCCAGGAAATGAACAGAAGCTAAACACAAGGCTGCAAAGAATACTGATACTGAAAGTCATGGTGCAGAAATTTGGTTTTCCAGTGATTTTGAAGGATAGAAATTGCAAAACGGGAATTAAATAGCTTCCAACCCGGCATGAATAACTTAAAAAAAGCTGCTCCAGTCTATACAAACAATTGATATATATATTTACATCTTAAAAGGCCTTTAGAAATAATGAATCCGTAGGAGCTCAGTGACAGTAACATGTTGTCTTTGACAGCTGGCATTATATTCGACAGAAAGGAGCATTGGGCTTTAAAACAGGCCTGATATCAGTACAGTATAAATATCCAGGATTGCCGTCATATTTTCAAACCCTGTCAGAAAAGAAGCCCACAATGCAAACGGACTCCTGGTGAATCTGCATCGGACGGGCCTCGGTGAGATGATGCATCTCATTTCTCAGAAAAACCAGGACTCGATATGTACAGCGTTATTATTCGGCCGATGCGCTTGCACTTCAGTGATTGTGTTACAAGAGCAAACCCACATGAAGGCGATTCATTCAAACCTGAGAACAAATATTAGTGTAAGACAGTTTGAATGACCAATTAATTAAAGTGTATCCCTTAAAGAACTGCTGGCAAAAGAAACAGCTTGTATTGTAAATCATTCTTAAGACTAATTGCCGCTAAAATACTGATTATTTCCCGCATTCGTGATACAAAGTTCATGCACAGATCTTTCACAAACAAATGGTCCCTTTCCCGTTCCTTCTTCTGATAATTTACAGAGAATAAAAGGATCATACTGAAGTTATTAAGCTTTCCTTTGATGCCCAGCTGTCCGCTCACATTAACTCACTGCTGGTTTCCGTGGCGATGCGTTTATCAAGGCTGTGTCCCGAATGGCTCCAAAGTGCAACCAAACCTCAAGAGTTGTCCGTTTAGATCTGCATGCTTCTCTGTCCCTGCGAGCAGCTCTGATCCCGTTAGATCTGAGGCGGGTTAATCAGCAGATCCAGGGTCAGCTGCTACAGCCATGCATTGCATACTCTGCAGGACGTTAGGGAATAATCATGCGTGTGGTTTTGATTAAAACTGCTTATAAATTCATTGCACTTTGGTAGCTGAAGGTTAAGTGAAAAATCCACCGTGTGATCCTTTTACACTTCACTTCATTAATTTGAGCCACTTGATCATTTTCCAAGAAACTATAAATTCACTTTCCTCAACCTGACGCATCGGTTTTAAACTCATCTCCCTTAATGCTTCTCAAAAGGCGGAACTTTTGCACCCAAACCGAGGCGGGTGTGGAGCGACCTGACCACCTGCTATGCTCAGAGCGTTCGCATCAAGTTTTTACTTTACCAATTTTAGCTTACAGTTGTATAGTGTGTGTGTAGCGCTTTAAACATTAAAACATATATCAAAGCATGTGACTTGAAATGGAAGCCGAAAAGCACATGTGACGTGTAGGAATTGCAAAGAAAATAAGTATTTAGGGAGGAAGTGAGTTAAGATGCCAGTTGCATTATGGGAATTGTAGGATCCAGTGTTCCAGAGCTTGAACTGGGCACCTGTCATCATTATTAAGCATATGGCCAATGGTGAAATAATTTAATGGATACACAGTGTGTAGAAATCGATGTCCTGCTTCTGTATTTACGCCACATTTAAAATTATTTTGAGTTTGGAGCAGCTCCAATGTTCGAACCATCGAATTAAGACTTTTTACTTCATGTATTGGTTATTTTGGCATCAGTTTGATCAGGTTATTGCAAATAAATCAAAGCCGAATCCATTTTCTTTTTTCTCATGCCACTCCGATGCATACATCTTGACCACAAGGGTTTTTTAAAATCTGTATAGACTGCTCAACGTGAATTTTAACAAATCTCCATGCACATACGAGTGTGCTTCGTAGAACTGAGTATGAATGTCAATGGAAAGAAATAGAGAACCAATACAGACTCCCAAAAAGGCAAATTAGTTTAAGAGGTCTTCCAGTCTCATTCTACAAAAGGCCTACGGTGACATGAAACCTCTTGTGGCGAGATCTGTTTCGAGATAAGGGTGAAATATTAACAGCAGCATGATCCTTTGAATCCAAGACAACCAGACACACACGGCTGTTCTATAAATAGACTAAAGAATGTCACAAAACCATGGTACACTCGGTAAATGACATCTAATGCACATGCTATATTGGCGACGATATTTTGGCCGGATGTGTGGCGAAACCATTGGAGTAGCTGATTGCTTATAGAAAACAATACCTGATGCTTTGAGTCATTTTAAAATCTCTGTCTGCAGTGAGGCAATGGAACAGTAACGATTCTTCAAGTTAAGGTGAAACAAGCATACTCCCTTATTGAAAAATACCATTTCCCCAAGTGTGCATCATTTGGCATGTAACCAAAGTTAAGATAAGGATTCTGTTGTGTAAATGTTAAATAAGGACGTCGTCGTGGAGTGTCTGTAAATGGAGCAGGCTCTTGAAAAAATAGACATCCATGCTTCATGCTGTTCCTCCGCAGTGTGTCTGTTCTGCACAGTGTTCTTCATCTGTTCCCGACAATACTTTTTATATTACACACAAACCAAAGAAGGAAATAAGTGCTGAAATAAGATTTGGTAAGGAGCAGCATTGGAAATGTTTGACCTTGTGTATAAAACAACTAGTTTGTCCTGTGTGTGTTACACTGAGAAAACTGAAATTGGCTTTAATCAAATGTATTATGTCGACAGATTTCACACAACATTCATTAAAAGCTATGATATTAAGTTTAAATAACAAATATTACTTCATATTATTGCTTTCAGCTAACCTAATACAGTAATGTATTTAACATACTTCAAATACTCAAGCTTTTACCGTGATTCTTGTTTCAATAGTTACTTTATTTATGTTGTATTTATTTAATTTAATTTGTATTCTTTATTTGACCCGGTGTGAATCCTGTTTTTCATTCTGGAAACTGTTGCTGCTATATATATATATAATAAAGTTCCATCTCATCTTACCTTAACTTAACTTAATGTGAATGCGTTGACATAATACATTGAATCAAAGCCAACGGTTCAGTGTTCTCAGTGTAGGCCTTTAAACAGATTTCCTTCTCCTCATCAGCTGGTGATTGTCTGTGAAGTTGTGGAGGCCCGGAGACACCGAGCTGACGGGCGACGGGTAGAAGCTGTTCTTCAAGGTGCTGGGCGAGATCTCCTCGATCTTGTATGAAACGGAGTGAAAGTACTGATTGGGATTCAGCTGCGAGCTGAACGAGTTCTGATGGGAGAAGGCACAGCCCAGGCCTCCCATCCCCCCCCAGAGCTGCCGAAGTCATGCGAGTGGTAGTGCATACAGGAGCACACCGACTGCAGATCATTCACTTCCTGTCGGTACGCTTCCCTCCGCCGCCGGCCCCTCGGCAGCGTCTCGTCCTGGATGTGGATGATCATGCTGTTCCTGTTTCCCGCCAGCGAGGCTCTTTCCTCCGCGTCCCGTCTCTCGTCCTCGCTGTTCATCGTCAGGAAGCGAAGAACCACCAGGTTGAGGAACGCCCCGATGACCGTGAGGCCCACCAGGATATACATGAAGCTAAAGGCCACGTACATGGGCTTCTTCTGGAGAGCCCGGTTCTTTTGAAGGGCCACAAAGTCCCCAAAGCCAATAGTTGTTAATGTGATGAAGCAGTAATAATAAGACTGGAAGAAGCTCCAGTCCTCGTAGTGGGAGAAGGCGACGGCTCCGACGCACAGCGTGCCGACGCAGGAGAAGAACCCCACGGTCACCATGTTCTCCATGGACACGTCCGTGATGCTCATCCCGCAGCACTTCTTGATGCGTTTCAGGAGGTACTTGACAAAAGTGTTCATCCTCTCGCCCAGACTTTGGAACATTACAAGAGTCAAAGGGATTCCTAGGACGGCGTAAAACATGCAGAAGGCCTTCCCAGCATCGGTCCCCGGAGCGGCGTGCCCATAGCCTGAGAAGAGAGGAAACACAAGTTAGTGATGTGGAGAAGAGTCGGCCAAAGTGCTGGTGAAGGGACCGAGGTCACTCAAAAGGCCGCAGCTCTCAGGAACCTCCCAACATCGATCAATGGGTAGCTATAATTAAAAACATTCACATTATGGAACACATCGTTTTCCATCATGTGAATGAATGTGGAGCATGCCCCCGGACCCCCCTAGAGGAGGTGAGTTCCACCACCCGCCCACACCCCCTGTTAAATTGTCCCACATTGAGGATGCTTCCTACGCCCATGCACATACCTAACACAAGGAGGTGATAACCTGTCTTTCACTTGATGTTTTTCAGTATAAGTAAACAAGGATTGATGCAGTTGTACTTCGTGATGGCCTCCTCGTGAACCCTTAGTGGTAGCCGTGTTTCTTATTTCTATTTCATTTTGAATTGTCTTTGCTGTTGTATGTATTTGTGTTATCTGTTCCCTTGTGCTATGTATGTCACTTTGATGTATTGTATGCAAAATCCACCATTGTCCCGAAGTATTCTTGTATCCGATGTACTTGCTGCAATACGGTCTGTGGTTTTTTCCACTGTAAAACCTGGAAGTAGCTTTTGTTTACAAACATGACCAAGCAAGAAATCTCCCTGCGCTGCCAAAAGGAGTATTGAATAGGTGCTCGCTCAGAAATGTGTGCGCTCATTAATCTTATTTGGGCTCAGAGATTACGGCGGGTGGGGAGTCCAATTAGTCAGAAGTTTCCGGTGAGTCTGGAGGAGGGATTGGAAAGGAGCCACGGGGGAAGCCAATGAAGCTTTTAGCGTAATTAAACGTATCTTTAGACCACATACTGCTGACTCACACACCGACAGACATCTACCTGCGGGGGCTAACAATAGCACTTTATTGGATCTGTTTTTGCAGTGCTGTATAAATGACTCGGCGTGTTTAGCAGGACATTACCGTATGAATGGAGCTCTTGAATATGCAGGGCTGAATCTACATCAGCATTTAACTGTGAGTAGCAAACACCAACATGACGGCCAACTAACACCCACCATCTGCTGGCATGTGCTTCGACCACTGCCTTCCAAACGGAGACCGAATATTCAGGGTACTGTGTGGCATTTTGTATTTATCTATTTATTTGAGATGTGTCCTGAGCAGGCTCTGTGTTTTGCACTGAACTATTGATTCTGTGTATTCCCATATGGCTCTCAACCCACGCCAGCATGTTCAGATATGCATTTGTTTTCCTTCAAATGCCTCGGCTTCAGAAATATTATTTGCACAAGTAGACAGTCGACCTCTCATGTAAAATGTGTCTCATCAGAGGATTTATCAGTGGATCAAAACATACTGTAATACATATTCCATATGAATGTTTACTTCTGAATATTTAAACTGACTTCAATCTCTTTTATATTGATTCAGTTTGATCCTAAATTGTCAAGGTTCAAAATGTGTAATGTAAAGCTGCACCATCTAAACATGTGTTGAAGGAGTGAAATGCGTCCGTACTTCAGCGGTAAGAAGAAACTTCACACAATATCAATAATCAAATAATGTCTAATAATTCAAGGCGATGATTCTTCCCAACACGTGCAGCCATAACGTTGTGCGGCAGTCTGACACCTTGCGTCACAGCACCCATTTCAAAACCCTGTAACTCGCCATTATCGGGCGTGTTCATTATTACTGCACCAAATAAATGGTGGTGTAGATTAAAAATGTTGGTCAACTTTGTAACTTGAACCGAAGCCACTTGGTTAGGCTCAGGAAAACGACATGTTTCTGTTCAAACAAGTACTATTGATGTCCGGCAGTGTGTCAGTCAGTCGGGGCTTGGACTGTGAGCCGTAGGGTCGCCGGTTCAAGTCCCTGACCAGACCTCAATATCAAATCTAATCAAGTTTTATTTATAAAGCACATTTTTAAACGATTTTTGGTCGAGCCAAAGTGCTGTACATATAATAAAAATACCCTAAGACACTTTACAGCAACAGCACAGTTTGTGCAGAATATCAGTATGAGAAAAACATATGGAGTGCGGACTGCTACTTGGAGAGGTCCCAGTTCACCTCCTGCCCTGCCATGGTGCCCTTGAGCAAGGCACCGGACACCCCCTCACTCCCATTGCTCCCCGGGCGCTGCCCACTGCTCCTAGTGCTAGACTCCTGGTGCTAGGATGGGTTAAAAGCAGAGAACACATGTCACTGTAGATCAGGGATCACCAACTACATTGGTCCATGGGCCGAAATGTAACCAATACACTATCGCGGGCCAGCGATTTTTATATAGCCCAGAATTTTATAAATAGTATTCAGATTACTTTTGGAATACTTTCTTTTTCCATAACAGATGGGTATGTTTTGGTGCACAGGAGACACTTATTTTACTGTTTCATGGCTTATCAAGAGCACAAACACGACATCTTGGTGTCATTCTGGACAGCTCTCTCATCTGCACCCCACATAAAAAACATCACCCGGACTGCATTCTTTGTACTGTCTTAAAACCTTTCCTTGGAATATGTTATGAATTGTAAGGTGTCCTTGGGTGCTTTGAAAGGCGCCCCTAAATAGAATGAATCATCATTATTATTTATTATCTGAAACGATGTAATAACTTTTAAAACTTTTCCAGTCACTTGCCCCATGCATTCAGCAGCAGCAGGCCATTCTTTGATTGTATCCCGTTATAAATGTCATCATTTCGACAATAAATAAATGCTACATAAACGTTATCTTGCACATTTTATCTAACTATCTCCGTTTCTAACTTTCAATATTTCAAGATCTCTCTCTCATCTGCGTGCGGGGGCGGGGCCTCACAGACACGCTGCATCTCTCTCTCGCTCACAGACATGCTGCAGCGCTGTGCAGTGTACACACAGTTCTGCCGGTAATGAATATTACATTTTGTGAGGAAACTTTTCCACCAATAATTCCAATAAGTATTCCAAAATGTATTCACTTCAGGTTTACGAAAGTAACTGCAATCAGATTACTCGTTTTTCAAATGTAACGCCAGCTGAATGCAGTTATCCTACTTGATTTTTGTATTCTGATTACGTAACGCCGTTATGTATTCCGTTACAACCCAACCCTGCTTCTAGGCTGCTGTCCCGCAGCTCCAGCCTCTCTGTTGGACTCTGTAGCAGCGGGGCTGCTGCTGTGGTGCGGAGCGCATTAACCAGACTCTTCACAACGAAGGATCACTTCTTCTTCAGGGGAGGGAAGGTTTCGCAGTACGCAGTCTACTGTCCAGCAGCTGCTGCCTCTCTGTTGGACTCCGGTACTGCACCTTACTCACGAGACGTTGTAAACAAAGAAATGGGTGGAACACAGTCACCCCCGTCGTGCGGGCCGGATGAGAATGTCTGGCGGGCCGGATGTGGCCCGCGGGCCGCCAGTTGGTGGTCACTGCTGTAGAGGGTTTCATCCCTCCCATTCTATTCTATTGTTTATATCAGCTACTCAACTCGCGAGCTGCATGTGGCTCCTTTAAGACTAGTTGCGGCTCTTTTAAGTCCCACTTAAAAAAAATAATAATAATAATAATTAATTAAAAAAAAAAAGAAAAAAAAAACATTGTCAGCAGAATTCATCAACATTTCATTATCACTCACAAGTCACACACCAGTCATCACACACATCAGTCTATTAAGCCGCCCCCCCCATCCCTCTGAACAACCAATCACAAATGATTTCAGGTTTCGCGCTCTGGTTGCAGGTGCGCGAGATAATTGCTCCGTCACACTGGGGAAACTAGCTTACTATGCAAAAATGGTAAAGGAATATAGAAACGAAAGGAAGGAATATCGAGCATTTAAAGAGGACTGGGAACTCGAGTTTTTCTTCGTCTCCACCGGTTCGGGAAAATGCATCTGCCTGCTTTGTGACAACGTCATTTCACAATTTAAAAGGTCCAATTTGCAGCGCCATCACGACACACAACACCCGAAGTTCAGTACCGACTTTCCGAAGGTGGAGAGTTGAGGGCGGAAAAGCTGGCGAGACTCAAACGGAACCGAACGGCTCAAAAAAACTTATTCCACACAAATACGAGTGAAAGAGCGACAGAGGCATCCTGTGGTGATCGGTAACCATGCTGTCTGTTATCTGTTGCTATGGGCGGTCAGCAATGTGTGTGTTGTGGTTGCAGTGAAAATAATAAATCACAGTTATTGCACTGTACATTATGGGGCAAGTCTAACCTGGAGGGGCAAGTCTAACCTGGAGGGGCAAGTCTAACCTGGAGGGGCAAGTCTAACCTGGAGGCAAAGTCTAACCTAGAGGGGCAAGTCTAACCTGGAGGGGCAAGTCTGACCTGGAGGGGCAAGTCTAACCTGGAGGGGCAAGTCTAACCTGGAGGGGAAAGTCTAACCTGGAGGGGCAATTCTAACCTGGAGGGGCAAGTCTAACCTGGAGGGGCAAGTCTGACCTGGAGGGGCAAGTCTAACCTGGAGGGGCAAGTCTAACCTGGAGGGGCAAGTCTAACCTGGAGGGCAAGTCTAACCTGGAGGGCAAGTCTAACCTCGAGGGGCACGTCTAACCTGGAGGGGCAAGTCTAACCTGGAGGGGCAAGTCTAACCTGGAGGGGCAAGTCTAACCTGGAGGGGAAGTCTAACCTGGAGGGGCAAGTCTACCTGGAGGGGCAAGTCTAACCTGGAGGGGCAAGTCTAACCTGGAGGGGCAAGTCTAACCTGGAGGGCAAGTCTGACCTGGAGGGGCAAGTCTAACCTGGAGGGGCAAGTCGTTCCATAATGTTGGAGCTGCAACACTAAAGGCTCCGTCTCCTCGCTTAACATTTGAATGCAGTACAACATGCAGAAAGAGCAGCTGAAAGAATGGGGACAAGAAGAAAGCAGGAAGGCCACAGGAAACACCAGGGAGACACGCAAACAGCACAGAGAGGGGAGGAAAGGAAAGAAGAAACAGCGGAGCAGAGAGGGCAGGCAGGGACGGGCGAGGGGGGGGAGGGGCAGGCCGGGGGTAGGGAGGCGAGGGGGAGGGAAGCAGCCAGTCCGAGCACAAGGCAGGGGGAGGGACGCGAAGGGGAGGGCCACAGGGAGAGCAGCCACAGGGAGAGGGGGGAAGGCGACGGGAGGGAGAGGGCAGAAAGAGGGGGGAGGGGGAGGCGAGGGGGGGAAGGGCGGGAGGGACAGGGCCGGGGGAGGCGCGGCGGCAACGCAACAAGGGCACAGGGGGGAGCACGAAAGGAGCGAGCGAGCCAGCGAGCCAGCGAGCGAGCGAGCGAGCGAGCCAGCGAGCCAGCGAGCGAGCGAGCCAGCGAGCGAGCGAGCCAGCGAGCGAGCGAGCCAGCGAGCGAGCCAGCGCGCCAGCGAGCGAGCGAGCCAGCGCTCGCCAGCGAGCGAGCCAGCGAGCGAGCGAGCGAGCGAGCCAGCGCGCCAGCGAGCGAGCCAGCGCGCCAGCGACGAGCCAGCGAGCGCGCCAGCGAGCGGCCAGCGCGCCAGCGAGCGAGCCAGCGAGCGCGCCAGCGAGCGAGCGAGTGAGGCAGCGAGCGAGCGAGCCAGCGAGCGAGCGAGCCAGCCAGCGAGCGAGCCAGCGAGCGCGCGAGCGAGCCAGCCAGCCAGCAGCCAGCCAGCGAGCGAGCCAGCGAGCCAGCCAGCGCGGGAGCGAGCCAGCCAGCGAGCGCGCGAGCCAGCCAGCGAGGGCGCGAGCGAGCAGCCAGCCAGCGAGCTAGCCAGCGCGCGAGCCAGCCAGCCAGCGAGCGAGCCAGACAGCGCGCGAGCTAGCCAGACAGCGAGCCAGCGCGCGAGCGAGCCAGCCAGCCAGCGAGCGAGCCAGCCAGCCAGACAGCGCGCGAGCCAGCCAGCCAGCGAGCGAGCTGCCAGCCAGCGCGCGAGCCAGCCAGCTCAGCCAGCGAGCGAGCCAGCCAGCGAGCCAGCGAGCCAGCGAGCCAGCGAGCGAGCGAGCGAGCGAGCCAGCAGAGCGAGCCAGCGGGCCAGCGAGCCAGCGAGCCAGCCAGCGAGCCAGCCAGCGAGCCCGCGAGCGAGATCAGCGCGCGAGCGAGACAGCCAGCCAGCCAGCCAGCGAGCGCAGCCAGCCAGCGCGCCAGCGAGCCAGCCAGCCAGGAGCGAGCCAGCCAGCCAGCCAGCGAGCCAGCGCGCGAGCGAGCCAGCCAGCGAGCCAGCGAGCCAGCCAGCGAGCCCGCGAGCCAGCCAGCGAGCGAGCGAGCCAGCCAGCGAGCGCGCGAGCGCCAGCCATGCGAGCCAGCGAGCAGCCAGCGAGCGAGCCAGCAGCGAGCCGCCAGCGAGCGAGCGAGCGAGCCAGCGCGCGAGCGAGCCAGCCAGCGAGCGAGCCAGCGCGCGAGCGAGCCAGCCAGCGAGCGAGACAGCGCGCTCGAGCAGCCAGCTAGCCAGCGAGCAGCCAGAGCGAGCGAGCGAGCGCGCGAGGAGCGCGCGAGCGAGCCAGCCAGCGAGCGAGACAGCGCGAGCAGCCAGCCAGCAGCCAGCGAGCAGCCAGCTAGCGAGCCAGCGCGCGAGCCAGCATCCAGCAGCGAGCCAGCGAGTGAGCCAGCCAGCGAGCCAGCGCGCGAGCCAGCGAGCTAGCCGCCAGCGAGCTAGCGAGCAGCAGCGAGCCAGCGAGCGCCCGAGCCAGCCAGCGAGCTAGCTCTAGCCAGCCAGCGAGCCAGCCAGCGAGCGAGCTAGCCAGCCACCAGCGAGTCCATCGAGTCGCCCGAGCCAGCCAGCAGCAGCCAGCCAGCCAGCCACGAGACAGCGAGCCAGCCAGCGAGCGCATCCAGCTAGCGAGCAGCCATCCATCCAGCGATCTAGCCAGCCATCCAGCGAAGCCAGCCAGCGAGCTCGCCCGATCCATCTAGCGCGAGCATCCTCCAGCAGCGATCAATCCATCTATCCATCTATCTCCCGAGCCATCCATATCGAGCTATCCATCTATCCATCCATCATCCCATCTATAATCTATCCATCACCTCTTCTCCCTATCCATCTATCTATCTATCCATCCATCCATCTATCTATCCATCCATCCATCTATCATCCATCTATCTCCCTATCCATTATCTATCTATTCATCCATCCATCTATCTATCCATCATCTATCCATCTATCCATCATCATCCATCTATCCATCTATCCATCTATCTCCCTATCCATCTATCTATCTATTCATCCATCCATCTATCCATCCATCCATCTATCCATCCATCCATCCATCTATTATATATATAAAAATAATAAAACACCTCCACACCCTGTTTGTGAATCAGAATACATGTTGGTGAACATCATGAACAGGATGCAGCGAAACATGCTTGAGGGATCCAACAAGTGTTCGTCATTCCTAATTACATCTGGGGACAGATTTGTTTTCACGCCCTCAGTCTTCTTGCTCAAAATCACCAAATTAGTTGATATTGATTCTTATTGCCCAAATTTGCTCTCCCAGTAATCAGAACGTAATGAATTACAGAGGCAGCTGTGAAGAAAGGACAACTTTCATTTGATTTGCACATCGACTCAGCTGTCCACAGATTATCACGAGTCTCCTCTATAGGTCATCTTTCAGTGTAACGTTTTACTCTGAGACATTTTACAAAACTAGAGGATATGTTGTGTTTAGGGTCATTGCAGTTTGAAGTGTGTTTGGTATCGACTCAACAGCCGCTAACTGCAGGGTGGCCACACTTTAGGTACATTTTCCATCTTTTTTCAAAGTTAAAACCTGGACAGATGAGCACCTGAGTGTCCAGGATAGTTGATAGCATTGTAATGCCCAAAGTCTGGACCTCTAAGATTATGATTGTTAAACAAAAAGTCATGAAATCAGTAGATAAAAGGATTTATTTGTGGAAAGGAATGATATCATGCCAACATGGTCAAAACTATGGAAGCCCAGAGAGGCAAGTGTGAAAAAAGGGTGATAGCATTGAGAAGAAATCAGTCTGGATCTTTAAGATTATAAGAAAATGAAACACCAAGTCGAGAAATCAGTAAACTAAAATGTATTTTTAAGGTAAATATATATGCTCACATGAAATATTATATCTACTACGGAAGCCCGAAGAGGCAAGTCAAAGTAAAGGCTTTGTGATTCATTTTCTCAGAATTATCTTCATGGTTTTCTATTATTTACATTTTTAACGGCTGTTCTTTTTAACCCTGTAAGGCCCCCGGTTGTAATTTACAACATTACTTTCAAGGTCCCACGTCACGGCCATTTCTACTGATCATAATTCCATTGTTGAGGTCTACTAGAATAGATTTACATTGTTCAATGTTCCAAACTCACATTGGTTTCTCACAGCATCTCTGTATCGTGTGTATTCACTCTCTGTCCTACACGCCTTGTTGGAGCTCCTGCCCTCCCCCCTCACTGTGAGCCCACTGTGCTCTGATTGGTCAGCTCGCCCACTCTGTTCTGATGAGTCCACCACGTTACAGCGGAACATCATGTTTATGTGTTACAATGGCGTTTGTTAGCAACCAGGAAATGACACCAGTAATGACTGTAAGGGAAACTTCTGCTGTAGCAATGGAGAGTCAGGACTCAGAGAGACACGGGACGAGCAGGAGTTCTGATGTCAAACACTGAGATTTAATACAAGTATCGGCCGGAGAAATTCACATCACAAGTCACACAGTCAAAGGTTCTGACTGCTCCGGTGGGTTGCCATGTCAAATCTGATCAGCCTCGCATCCTAATAGACCTTTTAACCAGCTTACAGGGAGTCAACCCCCACATTGGGGAAGGCATCTGTGTCCACCGGGAAGCACTGAATCATCTTTATCTGACTCTATGGCTCTTGTGACCGAGAGTTGACCGGTCATTAAACTGGAAAGGTCAGCCACAGTTGACCGTTCCCATTCCTTAAGACAGATAACAGACTTCGGCGTGGTCATAAAACGTCAACGGGCCCAAAGGTCAAATATCTTAGTAAAGCTACAATTATTCCCTTACAATGACAAACGGATGAGAATGCTGCGTGGGGTCTGGGTGCCGTGTTGGCGGGACGTTGCGCTGTTCGCTGCTGCGAGGAGCGGACAGTGTGAGCTGGGTTCATTTCCAGCTTGCTGCTTGGGGTCTGCGAGGAAGCGGGAAGGGGGGTGCTGAGGGGGCTGCGCAGCACCCCCATCTCCACTAGCCCACCCCATATTCTAAATGTTCCTCGAAGCTAAAAAGATTATTCCAGGTGAGTTCTTATTTCTCCTAGAACTCTAACACAAGGTTCACACTTTGTGTTGAATCGAGTAACATTACTGCCATGTCTCTTTTTGTGTTAGTTGTGTGGTCTCCAGCTGTGTGCGTCACTCTTTAGTGTCCCCTTGTCTCCAGCTATGTGCGTCACTCTTTAGTGTCCCCTGGTCTCCAGCTGTGCGTCACTCTTTAGTGTCCCCTGGTCTCCAGCTGTGTGCGTCACTCTGTAGTGTCCCCTGGTCTCCAGATGTGTGTGTCACTCTTTAGTGTCCCCTGGTCTCCAGCTGTGTGGGTCACTCTTTAGTGTCCCCTGGTCTCCAGCTGTGTGCGTCACTCTTTAGTGTCCCCTGGTCTCCAGCTGTGTGCGTCACTCTTTAGTGTCCCCTGGTCACTTTATCTGTCAGAGTCTTGTGGCCGGAATGAGTATTACAACAACAAACACAACGGAAAGATTATCCTGGCAAACACGGACAAATCTCGTGCTGTATATTTCTTTTCACATTTTTCCCAGATGATAAAAAGGAACATTGACTGTCCTAGAAAATCGTTTTATTTATCTGTTTAACTTAAGCCATACAATTACGTGAGAAAACAATTTATAACAGAAATGAATACTTTCCCGTTTGCATCTCTGGGCCTTCATACTTATTAGTTTGGGCTCTTGTGTTTTAGCTTTCATTCATTAGTGTCCCTACTAGAGATGTCCCGATCCGATCATGTGATCGGGGATCGGAGCCGATCACGTGATTTTCAAAAGATCGGAATCGTGAGAAAAAAATCGGGGATCGGGATTTTAAAAATAAAAATTATTTTCAATTTTTAATAAAATATTTTTATTATTTTATTTAATGTTACAAAACAAAAATGACCATGTTGACGTCTTAAAGTCATCCTGAGGCCTTAGTTTTGGTTAAAAATTACACAACATCATGTATGTGTTGCTTCATTGGGCTTGTTTTCAGACCTGGTTGCTTATTTCTCTCAAAGAGTGGGCGCAGTGTCTAATAGTAGCAGTAACTAACGAGAGGCTACGTTCAGCTGGTGACTCGGGAGTCGGGAGGAGAAAATGTCAGCAGTTTGGAAGTATTATAAAATTGAAAGCGAAGGCAGTGTAACAGCCAGATGCAATGTTTGCAAGGCGGAGGTTCCGCGTGGTGGAAAGAACAGAGCTACGTTCAACACGACCAATCTAATACGCCACCTGAGAAACAAACACCAACAACAACACGGCGAGTACACAGCGGCCACTCAGGTAACGGCACTGAAACAACCGACACTTTCAGAGACTTTCAAAAGGAAAGAGAAACTGCCCCAGAACAGTGAAAAGGCCAAACAAATAACAGCCAAGATAGCTGAA
The DNA here is from genome assembly GCA_023974075.1 of Chaenocephalus aceratus. NCBI lineage: Eukaryota > Metazoa > Chordata > Actinopteri > Perciformes > Channichthyidae > Chaenocephalus > Chaenocephalus aceratus. Next base: position 144,680 of record JAMFTG010000221.1, read on the forward strand.
TTCATCGCGTTGGATGACCAGCCGTTATCGGTTACCTTTTTCTCTCTTAATGCATTGCATAAAGATCGGATCGGGAAAAATCGGTATCGGCAGATTGTCAAAATCAAATGATCGGAATCGGATCGGGAGCAAAAAAAGGTGATCGGGACATCCCTAGTCCCTACATTTCCAAAACAACACAGAATGATTATCATGGACGTACAGGGGCTCAGTGACATGACCTGCAGACCTACCGATATTACCGTGTACAAGTAGTAATCTGTGGCATATCCCTATCAAATAATATCAAATAACTAACGAATTAATGAAAGTTCAGGAGGTTGTTTTGTTCTTTTTTGTTTTGGAAATATTCTGCTGCACACGTTTTAAAGCCTTTCACAGCTGTAGCCTCTATTATGGAATCATTTCCAGTCTCTTCAAGTATTTCTTTGATGTCGTTGATGAGCTGTGTTTCTTTCTGCTGCGACGCCGCGCTGTGTAATCTGTTTGTCCTGTTATAATGACTCTATTATCTGCTGTTGTCTTGGGAACAGACATATTTGTTCTGCCGTATACTGCCCTGCACAGGTGCTTTTGTGCTCTTGTGTGCACAGGTGAAGGTGTGTGTTCAGCGCAGTGTGTGTAGTGCGGCGGAAAAAAACAATCACGCTCTGAAATGAAGGATAAAAGCACAAGAAAGACCCGGTCACTCCAAATACACAAGACATTTTGGGAAATTAGAGGGTCGTGTTCTGGACATGTGTGCAGGCTTTCTGAAGCATGAGACATATTTGTAATCCTCCTGCCAGCTGTAGCAAATACACATCAGTCTTATCAGCCAGAAGCACAAAGTGTGTCCACAAGAGAAAAGCGTTTCATATTAATTGAGATATCCAAATGAAATGTGATGTGGGGAAAGTTTCTCCTCAACATATGTTCTTTATATCAAGCATTTTTTTGTTTAACTTCATATTATAGGAGACTGGTATATCATTAAAAATCCTTAAATGATTGCTTTATGGGTCATTCCAGAATTGGAGGACAATTTAGACGCCAACATTTTTGAAAAAATCAACCTTTTTTTTTTATAAATTTTTTTTATGTATTTTGGAAAAACAGATAATAAACCATCAAAAAAAGTGATTTGCCCAGCGAGGCATCACATGTATATTTCCCAATGAAGAATTACCCTGTTACTCTGATTATAGTAACAGGGTTGAAAATCAATGCTAATTTAACCTCAGGAAGTATTGCTAGACGTAGCATGTATGTTCCTTTCAAGGCAAGGAAACTTGGATATTATGCAAGAAAGATAACTTTGAAATGAATATGCTTTATTCTGATAATATCAGGAACAGGGTTGAGTGGGTCAGAGTGCCACACTCTTTTAAGACTGAAAGATTGTAAAAATATGAAAATAAAAGAGAGGACTTAGTTGTGGTCTACCCATGGCACTAGCACATGGCTTGCTGATGTCACTTCCTGTGTGTCATCTGATTTATAGTTTGTTCACTTCCTGTGCCAATCTAAAAAGGTTTGGGTAACAGGGTTGAACGCATGTTGAGGGACACACCTTCTGTGCAAAATTACTGTCATCTAAAATATGTTTATGATTTAACAAATTGATTTTACCATTACAAGAGAAATATATCAATAGAATAATACCAAAAAAAGTAAATAAAATCCCTATTTTAAATGTTATATTTGACATGCGAGTTGGTCACCAAGAAGCGGGGACGAGAGAAAAATGCCATTTTAGGGGATGTTCGAGAGCTATTTGATCATTTAAATAATATTTTGAAACCACTTTTTCTACAACTCTATATACATTTTGTCTCAAGACAAGTATGTTTAACACAACAAGTGCATGTTTTAGCATTTTGGGCATGGATTATTAGATTTTTTTATGGGGTGATGAAATGTCCTCCAATTCTGGAATGACCCTTATATGAAAACAAATACATCGTGTAACATCTGCAGCCTGAAATATATATTTAAAGCTCCATAAGGACGGTATTTAAAGTTGGAATACAATCAAATCTGCTGGCCATCTGCGACAAAATGTACTTAAATAAATATAAAATGTCCTAATTTAATTCTCTACCGTACGGTTCAGTACAGCAGTGCCTCTTTCAGAGCATTTCCATGTCTGTTTCAGTGAACATCTGTTGAGTCACTGTCTACATGTTTGAACAAACCAGAGCTGGATGTGTGATAACGCGTCCACAAGGTGCCTCATGAATATATTTTAGAGTCATTCGGAGTAGGAAGAGGTAAAAACTGTTGCTCAGCAAACTTCCAGCTCACAATCTTTTTCCTACAACCCCAGGTCTATCAAATGCGACTAAGAGTTCACAGTCATTCTGCAAGGCTGCTATTGCATGCTATGATACGGCTAGCATGCTCCTGAGGAAGGTGTATTGTGTGCCATACTCTCCATCTTAGTTTAGCTTGTTAGCATGATTGCCAAAAACCATCCAAGTCCGTCTAAGGCCAGTGGCAGAGATGGCAAAAGTACACACTTCCTTTACTCAAGTAGAAGTACAGATACTCGTGTTTAAAAATACTCTGGTAAAAGTAGAAGTACTGACTAAAGTTCTTTACTCAAGTAAAAGTAAAGAGGCTTTGAAGTGTACTTCAGTAGAAAGTACCCATAACTAGCAGCTGCTTTAAAGAGTACCTGACCTCCCTTTATATCAATAGAACAATAATGTCATTGTTAGCTAATGAATGTTTCCATGGTGAACAACGGCAACATGACAACGTAGAAAGTACAGGTATTTGAGTTCAACATATAAGAAGTAGAAAGTACAGGTATTTGAGTTCAAAATGTAAAAAGTAGAAAGTACAGGTATTTGAGTTCAAAATGTAAGAAGTAGAAAGTACAGGTATTTGAGTTCAACATGTAAGAAGTAGAAAGTACAGGTATTTGTGTTCAACATGTGAGAAGTAGAAAGTACAGGTATTTGTGTTCAACATGTAAGAAGTAGAAAGTACAGGTATTTGAGTTCAACATGTGAGAAGTAGAAAGTACAGGTATTTGTGTTCAACATGTGAGAAGTAGAAAGTACAGGTATTTGTGTTCAACATGTAAGAAGTAGAAAGTACAGGTATTTGAGTTCAACATGTGAGAAGTAGAAAGTACAGGTATTTGAGTTCAACATGTAAGAAGTAGAAAGTACAGGTATTTGAGTTCAAAATGTAAAAAGTAGAAAGTACAGGTATTTGAGTTCAACATGTGAGAAGTAGAAAGTACAGGTATTTGTGTTCAAAATGTAAGAAGTAGAAAGTACAGATATTTGTGTTCAACATGTAAGAAGTAGAAAGTACAGGTATTTGAGTTCAAAATGTAAAAAGTAGAAAGTACAGGTATTTGAGTTCAACATGTGAGAAGTAGAAAGTACAGGTATTTGAGTTCAACATGTGAGAAGTAGAAAGTACAGGTATTTGAGTTCAACATGTGAGAAGTAGAAAGTACAGGTATTTGTGTTCAAAATGTAAGAAGTAGAAAGTACAGGTATTTGAGTTCAACATGTGAGAAGTAGAAAGTACAGGTATTTGTGTTCAAAATGTAAGAAGTAGAAAGTACAGGTATTTGTGTTCAACATGTAAGAAGTAGAAAGTACAGTTATTTGGGTTCAAAATATAAGAAGTAAAAGTAAAAAGTCGTCAGAAAAATAAGTAGTGGAGTAAAGTACTGATACCAGAAAAATGTACTTAAATACAGTAAGGAAGTATTTGTACTCCACTACTTCCCACCTCTGGCCAGTGGGAAGGTCATTACCTTCACAGATCATAAACCGAAGGTATCCAATAAACTGCAATTGTGACAAAAGGAAAGATGAATGTGCAGAAAAGACATTAGGGGGACAGAAATAAGGCCAATGACTACGACCAAACGATGATGGCGACGTCCACATCTTGTCTCAACATACCCAATTGACAGCTCATGTCACTTTTTCGTTGAAGTTGCTAATACTCACCTAAATATTCCACTATAAAAGGAACCTACCTGCATATCTTAAATGTAGTTTAACGACTATATTAAATTACATTACATGTTAGACGCTTTTATCCAAAGCGACTAACATACTCGATACTGTGGACAATCCCCACAGGAGCACTTTGGGGTGAAGTGTCTCCACAACGACATGCTGACTGCAGTGGGGTTTGAACCTGTGCTCCCCTGATCTGAACACCAACGCACTATTCACTGCGCCACAGCCTCAGAACTAGCCCTGCTGTCACTCGGAGGCAGGAGAACTCCATCCAATCTTCTCCTGTGTGGTTACTCAGGGGTGGAGAAGTTACTAAAGTCATTTCGATCCACTTCTTTCTTCAAAAGACACTCAAAAACCTCTCTTGTCTGAGAGTGATTACTCCCCTATCTGCTCCTTCACTATATCTCCAGCTCTTGAAATGTGTCTAGCTCTTTCTAAAAATATAAAGTCATTTTCTAGGTCCTCACGTGTTTCTTCACGCTCCTGCAAACCTTGAAGCAGAGACATAATAACTCCAGTAACTCTGACGTATAACTAAAGTCGTTTCATATACTGTCCTGATGCTGGAGTGTTGACGGCTTTAGACCTTTCCCATCCACCTATGGACTTTGGAGAAAGTTCAGTTGTCCCAGAAACCTCACTTTGCTTCAGCAGAAGTGTTGAGGTACACTGGACAAAAAGCTAATGCAGAACGTGAACATGTAAATGATTCACCTTCAGAGAACCATAAACATATGTTCCATGATATTGTAATCCATCCAAAAGTTGTCCCTCAGGAAACAAGCTGTTAACAAGTAGTTCCAGCAAACATCCACTGATAAGCTGCGATGTTAACGACCTCATGATGACCTCATATGTTTTTAACTTAGGATCAAACCTGTGTTTAGTCTAGAAAAAGGTAAATGTGTGCATTTTATTATAAGTCGCGTATAAAAACTAAGAAGCTTATAAACATCAGGTTTCAAACTAAAAGACAACACAATGAAAGATGTTTGGAGTTTTATTTGAGTTCTTAATTTTATTTTTTGTCTAAGAGAAGCTGATTTGAAACCGATGTTACATACAGTTACGGCACTTCCTGTTTCTGCCGGAGAGAGGGGAGGCCGTCCCAAAGCTTGCCGCTGTATTCACTCCCTCCATCTGACAGGAGGGAGCCTCGTTGAGCTGCGAGTGTCACTCCGTCACAGAGGGGGAGTGTGTGTGTCCAAAATGCTTCAATTATAATGACCAAAACTAAAGAGTAAAGTATTAAACTGAAACAACTAGGGATGTCCCGATCACCTTTTTTTGCTCCCGATCCGATTCCGATCATTTGATTTTGACAATCTGCCGATACCGATTTTTCCCGATCCGATCTTTATGCAATGCATTAAGAGAAAACAAAAGTAACAGATAACGGCTGGTCATCCAACGCGATGAATTCAGCTATCTTGGCTGTTACTTTTTTGGCCTTTTCACAGTTCTGGGGCAGTTTCTCTTTCCTTTTGAAAGTCTCTGAAAGTGTCGGTTGTTTCAGTGCCGTTACCCGAGTGGCCGCTGTGTACTCGTCGTGTTGTTGTTGGTGTTTGTTTCTCAGGTGGCGTATTAGATTGGTCGTGTTGAATGTAGCTCTGTTCTTTCCACCACGCGGAACCTCTGCCTTGCAAACATTGCATCTGGCTGTTACACTGCCTTCGCTTTCAATTTTATAATACTTCCAAACTCCTGACATTTTCTCCGTCCCGACTCCCGAGTCACCAGCTGAACGTAGCCTCTCGTTAGCTTACTGCTACTATTAGACACTGCGCCCACTCTGTTGCCAGATTTGAGAGAAATAAGCAACCAGGTCTGAAAACAAGCCCAAAGAAAGCAACACATACATGATGTTGTGTAATTTTAAACCAAACTAAGGCCTCAGGATGACTTTAAGACGTGAACATGGTCATTTTTGTTTTGTAACATTAAATAAAAAAAAATAATGTATATAAAAAAAAAAATAAAAAAAAATCCCGATCCCCGATTTTTTCCTCCGGATTCCGATCTTTTGAAAATCACGTGATCGGCTCCGATCCCCGATCACGTGATCGGATCGGGACATCTCTAGAAACAACTCTACATCAATCTAAATATAGCGACATCAAACCTACCGACGCCGACAGATAACCCCTTTAAAAAAGTCCCGCTATCTCTTTTCTCAGCTATCACAAAATTAAATCTATAATTGAATAAAAGTATCACAAGCCGCTGTGGCTCACCACGGTCGTATCCAAAGTGCCCCTAATGTTTGACACATTTATGAATATACAATGGCGGCTCTCATCATAAACCGCATGACTCAACCTTTGTTTGACTCCAATCTACTATGACTTATTTTGAATGTCTGCCCGCACCCACCATGCGAGCTCTATAGGTCTGTGAGAGCGTGAGTCATTGTTGCTCAAACTCTAAATTGACACAGCTGGCAGCCTAAATCAAATTATGATATCATTTGTTTATTAAATCATAAATATTAGATTTTTCCTGCACTCGAAAAACGGAACATCTCGCGGTCATGTAATGGATTAATGAATTAACCAACAGCCTACACTTTGAGTTCAGACGAGATGAAGCAGCCTCTCATCTGCGTGACTCAACATGTATCCTCCAAGCAAATGCATTCTAGCAACAAATTAAAAACAATCAAACAATTAATCTAATAATCATGACTAACGCTCAAAGTCTAACACCCTGGATGTCATTTAACATTCCTTTTTTTTGACACCAAGCAAGCAACCTCAAACAGCTCAAGTTATTTTGATTTCAATGTTGATTAATCCTGATTGGCGCGCTCAAAACTTTGATAGTCAAAGATCTCTCGTCAAATAACCAAAATCACTTTGAATCAAATCATTATTTATTCATGGAACCCTTTCTTGAGATAAAGAACCGATTTCATGGCCTTGGAAGACGACATATTCTGCTCATTTTCTGGTTCATATTTGTATTTCGTGTCTCTACTGTGACATGTCGCCAAAAACTGGGAACACAGGGATTTTAGCCTTTGCAGACCATTTACATGCACGCAAACATAACACACTACAGGACAGGGAAAACCCCGAAAAATCACAATTTCAAACCCATTTCTACTTTTGGGGAAATTAAGGGGAACATAATTCAGACTAAATAGACCACCTAGAACCAGTGGCGGTTCTAGAACATTTTACATGGGGGGGCAAAGGGGGGGCAAGGGTCATGCCAGGGTGGCATAGGAGGGCGGACAGCACGTGATATTTGATACTGTATATAACCTATTTATTGTTAATTCATGCCCTAACACAAGTGTTCTTAATGCACAAGAGAAACAAGGTGTTCAGACAAACACCCTTTGAGTCCCCCAAGCTTACCTCAACCATTTTAAATGAAGGGAAACTACAACATGTATTTTAAAGCAATTAATTAATGGAACAGGTGTTTTGCATTACAAAAAATGTGTTGTCTTAGACAGACATATGTGCATGTCCTCACTAAGCATCATTACATATTAATTTAATTTAAACAAATCAAAATGGCCAATTATCCCAAAATGTTGCAGCTAATATAATCATATGCTTGTCAACTTTAACTGATCAAAAATAAATTCTGAAAAAATACTTGAATTATCTATGAAATTGCAATATTGTCCCTCGGTTTGTTTCAACCCCGTCACGCCATACCATTTACCCTCCTATTAAAATAATGGATCAGTCCGTGTGTGATCTGCATGGAGGGTCAGTCCATGTGTGATCTGCAGGGAGGGTCAGTCCATGTGTGATCTGCATGGAGGGTCAGTCCGTGTGTGATCTGCAGGGAGGGTCAGTCCATGCGTGATCTGCATCAAGGGAATTACATCACAAAAGTGGCCGTTTCTTCTCTTACCTTTATTTCAGTTTTTGTATCGTCAGATTAAGATTGACAAGCTCAACATTTCAATTCTGTTATATGAATTAATAATAGAAAATAATTGTTTATTACAAAATAACAATAGTTTTGCAAAATATTACAATGTTGTAATGTCCTTGACTTCCATGTGGTGCCATATCTTAGCTAGACAAGGTCTCATGGCTACTTTTTGTCAAAAACTTCAACCCTGTTAAATGTTTTCAAGTAAATTCCTAGTAATTATGTATACTTTGTGCCTGAGGTGGGAACATGTAAGTAGCCACTACCAGATGTTATGACCAAACATTTTGGTTTCATTTTTCAAAGATATAAAGACCCAAAAGGCACCCGATTCAGAGAATACTCTAATTTTGCATACTGTAAGTACTTAGTTATATCTTTATTCCTCACATATATTTCTTCTTCTTCACTAATGTCTTCATCTCCTCCTCTTCCTCCTGCTCTGACCCTCCTGGTCTCTTCATCTCCTCCTCTTCCTCCTGCTCTGACCCTCCTGGTCTCTTCATCTCCTCCTCTTCCTCCTGCTCTGACCCTCCTGGTCTCTTCATCTCCTCCTCTTCCTCCTGCTCTGACCCTCCTGGTCTCTTCATCTCTCTTTTCCTTTTCCTCTTTCTGTTCGTCCTGATCACTTCTCATATGTCTTTTTGTTGTTGTTGAATCACTCCTATACTCTGGCCTGCAAGAGTCTGTGAAAAGCACTGGTACAAATGCTTGTATAACTTTACACGTTAGGGCCATGTAGCCTAGCTAATATGTAGCATATCATCAGAAAGTATTGATCAAGCGCACACAGGCAGCTGTGTTTGGATCCAGTTTTTGCGGTAAAGGATGTATCCTGGTTTCATTGATCTGGCCTCCTGGCTGTGATGTGTAGTTTACGTGGATTTAATAGTAGGCTACCGCGTAGTTTAGCAAAGTGATCGATCTCCCAGCTAACGCTGTCTGCGTAGTATTTTGTAACGTAACGCCCCAAACAGCGCCCGTCTGTTAAACGCTATCGATTCAAACTGCAGCGTTTTATTAATATTTAGTTTCAAGCTCTCGTCCTTAGTGCAAAGGGAAATGCTCCCAGGGGAAGCTGACCCATAGGCGCTGGGACAGCTCGCTCCCTCTCTGCAGCTCTGTGAGCCACGGTCTGTGTGAACGCCGCTCCGCAGTTTAATGCAGGGCCGTAGCTGCGTTTTTAACGGGCCTAAAATGATATTAAAATGATTCACTTTTAACTAATGTAAAGCTTGTTTCGTTGTTTGAGAAGCTTGTGGAAATAGTGTCGATTTGTTTTAGTACAGTTTTAGGGAAACAAAAGTTAGGGAGGCAGCTGGGGGGCACCCTTGCCCCCCCCCGTAGATACGCCCCTGCCTAGAACACAAGAACCCCCCCCCTAGTGTCAAATATGTCACATTGGGCTTTAATGGTAAAATAACTTATTTATGACTTAATTAATGAGGATGATTTTTTGTTTAAATTAGTTTGAACATTCTTTGAATTGAAGAATAAAGAATATATTAACTAAATATAATTGAATCAGCTAAATTAACCCTTAGATGCACGGGTGACTGGACCCTACACTCTTCCATAAGTGGGTCTAAAAGGACCCGTATTAGAATAATATGTGTATGTATGCCATTTTTGTCCTTTTGGTTAAGAAAAATCACTTGTATAATATTTAGTATTATATTTTGGTTCACACTAGAAATATATAATATAAAATAATTTCCCACTATTTATAATTTTAGACATTTTTTTTAATATTTTGAAAAAAAAACGAAATCCCATAGAAAATGCATTCGGTCATTTTTGACCCACTTATGGAAGCTTGGGGTAGTAATACAAAAACTACAATTTCTTAAAATGTAATTTTAAAATTTGAATGGCATGATATCCAAAACATGTTTTTTTGAGGAATAGCTGGAATATGAAATGATAAAAACATGTAATTACAAAGATACTCCACCTCACCGGGTCCACAAAAGACCCACTTATGTATCTAAGGGTTAACTGAGCAGATCATAATAATATTTTAATTGTGCATATATGTCACTTTGGGTTTACTGTGAACGTTTTAGGGTTAAAGTCCCGATATTTATCTCATTTGTTTCATATCAATTTGGTCAATAAATGTTTCCACAACAGTTTAAATGTAATAAAGGACATGTTATGCAAGCATTTAAATTCTTAAATGGCTTGACTGTTACCCTTAGCAACAACAACAAAAAGCTTTTGAAATGTAGCTCGTTCTGTCACATGTGTTAGCCTGGCACATGGACATCTTGGACAAGTTGTTATGGAACACAAAATCACATGACCTGGCATATTTTTATGTTGACAACTACACTTAATAAACCAATAAAAACCTTTTGATATGACACAGCTGCGTACGTAAGTGTTCTCATTGGATTGGAGGCATGCATTACTCACACAGCATATCAAATTCACTCTGATTAGAATAGAAACGTATTGTATAACATTTGATCCTCTGAACCAATCATTTTGTCAGAGAATACAGTGAGGATACCTCCCCTCAGTTTTCATTTATCTCAAACATTATTCATTACACTATCAAGGTAGCCCCTCGAGCAGTTGCTTAAACCGACACCTTTTGCTTGTTTGATCCGAGGGTTAATCGGCCTCGTATTACTCAGGTGCCCGTGGTATTAATTGCTCTCAGGCCACGGCTTTTTAATGAAGGTCAGGAGGAGCAGGGGCTCAGAGGTGGGAAACACCTTGTTCATCGCCCGAGTCTACGTCACCGACAGGAGCTTAATGTGGAAGTATAGGAACACCATGGTTACCTTCTACAAATAGGAAGCCTTTCACTATCTGTGCTTTTCAAACCCTGCCAACAGTTTGACGTTGGTATGGCACCATAATGGTTACAGGCTATCAGCTGGTAGTCATCTTTTAACATTATAGTTATTGGGTTTTTTTAACATAGAAAGAACATACAGTCACACATACATACATTAACACTCCCCTCCCCCAACCCTCAGCATCGAACATTCAGGGGAACCTCACACATTGAAATGAAACAGGAGTAAATACAATCAATTAGAGATAGTTATTATTATTATTATTATAAGCAGCATTATTATTATTCCTTATTTTTGTATGAGTGTTTGGTCATCTTAACTCTATTGTTGAGGGAAACATTTCAAAATCTACGTAGACAAAGTGGAGAAGAGGTCCAGCTTAAAAAATATCACATTTACATTTGAAGTATTTCACATATAAGTTATCATTCAACATAGTTTTTGAAACGAGTGATTTGTCTTGATGTTCCCAGTAATCAACCTATCTAACACAAAAATGAAAGTAAAAAACAAATCAAAATAATGTTGTGTAATGCTTTTTGATGTTGTAATACCCGTTTCATCCACAAGAGGCTGAAGTGCAACGCTTCCAAATGGTTTTAAATACAACTAAAAGTATTTATGTTTCAGATGAGTTAACAACATGTATGTACCTTGTTTTAAGAATGCAGGAAGACATTTTAACTTAAAGGTGGGCTAGGTAATTCATTTCAGAAACACTTGTTGTTATATTCCATGGAATGCTCTCAATATCCCGATAGCAATGAATATATGAAATGCTTTGACAATGTACGCTGTAAAAAGCACGACCAATCATCTGAGCCGGCTAAAGTAACTGGATGGCCTACCTGCCTGTCAGCCTTCCATCTGGGCACAAAACTGATCTCGTGCCCTCATTGGACATGTGCGCGTTGGTGTGTGTTGGAGGCGGGGCTCTGTAGAGGCCCGGACACACCAATCTGACAACAAAGAACTGACAGACGGACACCGACTGTTGTGTCGCCTCACGTCTCCTGCGTCTTGGCCATGTGTCGCACTGGAACACACCGCAAAGACTTCAGCCGACGGCCAAGAAGCACGTACGAGCTGTAATTAGGGATCCTGGGATCCCACTCGCTGCTCTATTTTCTACGCCGGCTTTGTCTGCAAACATAATAACCACAGTCTTTTTCTCCGATGCAGCGATCACAATAGCCGCGTTCACACCGCAGGACTTTCCCTGGTACTTTAGTTCTTTAGTTCCGTTAGTACCAATAATGTCGCGTTCACACCGCCGGGACTACTCAGTGCCGGGAACTCTTTTGGAACTCTTTTGGTACATTTTAGTCCCTGCTAGAGAGGTGGTACGAACCTGGTGACAAAAGAGTGCCAATTTCTATTCTATTTCTATTGGCTGGGCGAATTGCAAACCACGCCCGGTTAGACTCTGAATTTGTTTTGTTAGGCAGCCATTTTTTCCCTCGCTACAAAACCACATCCACACCTGACCTGAGCGAGTAGTTTTGTTGTACTTTAAAGCAGTTATGACCACACGTACTACAACACCGGAGCGGTGGAATGATGAGGAAGTGTCGGCGCTTCTGGCAATTTACTCCAAGGACGGGATGCAGCAGCTTCTACAGAAAGCAGTTCCCAACTCCAAATGTTTTGAGCGATGTTCGCTACTTGAGCTGGGAATCGTCCACAGTGCACACGGATGCCGGGTAAAAATAAAGAAACTCAGGCAGGACTATAAAAAAATGAAAGACAATAATAAGAGTGGTAACGATTTTCTATTGTTATTATATATATATATTGCCACTGTTTTTTAATACTGACACCTAACTTGCACTAAGGCGTGTCTGCTGCTATATATATTGCCACTGTTACATTGTTTTGAAACTACTTACACTTTATTTTACATTTCACACTGTTATTTAACTTCAATTTACATGCATACGACACACCTGGAACAGCATGATGCCGTTATTGTTATGTCTTGACTGTGCAATAAAACAAACAAACTGGCGAAGCTTTATTTATTGTGTCCCACCCCAAATTTGCAGAATAGAAGAATGTGAGAGCAGACAGGTGTCGGTGGTTGAATTGATCAGAAACACAAGTCTTACACACATAAACACAAGTAATTTATCATGTCATTTGTTTTAGATAAATAAGGGAAAAACACGCCTCATACAGCGGATGGGCTTTTATACCCCCTCCCCCCCGTGTTAGTTCTTCTTCTCTCGTTTTTTTGTTGTACTCTCCGTGAAGTGGTTTTGCGGCCTGCCAGTAAACCCAGAGAAGAAGAAGACGAAGTGACGTCAGCGTAATCGTGCCTCAGGGAAAGTACTGCGGTGTGAATGCGATTGGCACTAGCCCCCTGGCGGATTTAGTGCCGTGGTACTTTAGTGGTACTTTAGTGCCGGCACTAAAGTACCGCAAATCCTGCGGTGTGAAAGCGGCTAAGGGGACGCAACAACGACTTGTAACAGGTGGTTGCTCCTTTCACTTTCTGAAGCTTAGACAGCAGGGGAGGACTTGTGTTTGTGCGGCTGAAGTACACAGTACCCATGTTGACTGCTTTAGAGTTTAAGGCAGGAGTGGGGAACCTTTTTCCTCTCAAGGGCCATTTCAATTTTTACAATATCCTCCGAGGGCCGTACAAATTATTGACCTCTGCTTAAAAAACTAAAATCACAGCCCATTAATTTCACCTTTCTTTCAGGCTGTGCAAAGAAAAAGCAACCTCTTAATCCAGATATCTCACCATGACTCGCGCATGCATGCACGTGCACGGTGTGGCATGACCACCAACACAGAAAGATATGGACACAAGATGTGTGCAAATGTATTTAGTTTCATATCCATGTGGACATGATTTAAGTGTGGGGGGGGGACCTAACCTCCTCCAGGGGGGTCCGGAAGGTTTTTTTTTTTAAATGTTGAAGTTAAAAGCATCAATCTGGTGCACTTTGAGAGCAACATTAAGAGATCTATGGATACATCTCTCAACACCCATACTTTTTCTTTATGGATATTTTACAAATCACTCCCCTTTTAAACTGTGTTATTTATTTATTTATTTTACTGTCATATAGCATTTTATATAGTAGTTTACTTTATTCTCTTATTTTTTTATAACTATAATGATCATATAAGGATGTGCCTTTACCTCACTGGTTGTAGAAAAAGCTTCTTATATTCGTTAGCATAGCTAGCTAACCAGATGCTAATAACAACACAGTTATTGACTGTATGACAGATGAACAGATCGCCACTGGGCTTACAACTAAAGACACAGCCACGCAGAAACTGCGGCATGTGTCCGGCTCCTTATGGGTACTGCAATTTGTGAAGTGGCAGAGCCGCGTTCTGATGCTCTCCGTCAGAACTGCATCCCTGTCAGTCGAGACATATACCACGTGATGACACGTTAGGCTCATGTTGTGTTCAAGGACCCTGACCTTGGCCAGGAAAAACAGGCACTCGCTTGGTTAATTTTTTTGCGGTCTAGATTTCTTAAATGTTTTTCTTTTTTTGCGTGTGTTTATAAATTACCTCGAGGGCCATACCAAATTGTCTCGCGGGCCGTATACGGCCCGGGGGCCGGAGGTTCCCCACCCCTGGTTTAAGGCAATGTTTTTTAAGCAACACTTAACTGTGCTGTCAAATCCTGCAGGGCTCAGGTTGCTTTCCCAGTTAAAAAAAAGAAAGATCGAACACAGTAAATCCCACCTTGAAGGGTTTGGAGCAGCAGCACCTCACTGCATACCAGCTGCATTGTTTTTAGCATGAAGTTTGATGGCCATTTTCTTTATTTTAATTTTGCATATTTGGTCATGAAACAAACATGGACAACTAAAGGTAGGGACACAGCAAGCTGACACCAAAGAGCTGACACAGACGGACCCGACTGTTGTGTCGCCTCGCGTCTCCTGCGTCTTGGCCATGTGTCGCACTGGAACACACCGCAAAGACTTCAGCCGACGGCCAAGAAGCACGTACGAACTGCGCATGCGTGAGTGGCAATACCTCTCCTGACCAGCAGGCGGCGGTAGTGTGTATTCGTCATTCAAAAGAGGCAACAACCGGAAAACAGACTGCGTGATAACCGAGAGAAGAAGAACAGACTGCGTGATATAAACAAACAACAAATAGCGTGTTCCATGTTCCCTCTACAGCGAGAAGCTCACGGGGCTTTCCCGAACCTGCGTCGAGAGCTGGAGTTAAATGAAATCTCAGATTTGCCTTCTTAACGGCCCGTCCACACAGCGGCGTGCGTTGAAGCTTCACCGCTTTCTGCCCATTCACTTTGAATGGGGTGACGTCACGCTTCGCCAAACTGCATTGTGGGAGCGTCGCTACGCTTTGCTCGCTGCAAAAGTTGAGCAATGTTCAACTTTTGAAGCTTCGACGGAAGCGTCAGCCAATCAAATCATATGCCAGTACAAGCTCTAGCCAATCAAACCGCGTGCCCTTGTGTCCGGGACGGGAGATTCATGTGATTGGTTGTTGGTCGAGTTTCAGGCACGCCCACCTGCAAGCTTCAACGCACGCCGCTGTGTGGACGGGCCGTAGTAGTTTGGGTCCCTCACTTTCGTTTCGCTTCTCAAGCTCTGACTCACTAGCTGAACAGCCAATCAGAGTGATTTATTTTGGCTGAAAAGACCAGATGGTACGGGACACACCAATCTGAGTAGTGCGTGTAGACGCTCATCGTCGGCCTGACGCCCACCGACGCCGATAATCGGCCTGGTGTGCCTTAAGGAAGTCTGAAGGAAGGGGCAGATTTCTTTCGGCTGCGTACTTTCAAATTCTAGCGCACTCGAGCTGGTTTCTCCATTCTTACCTACCCTACCTTTAAGGGGGAATAAAAAAGAGCTCCTTTAGTTTCCAGAACGTAAAGTAGTGGTTCACCCTCTAATGGCCAAATCTGGTATTGCAACAACAACAAAATGGTCGAAAAAACACGCACAAAAACGTAAGCTAAAAAAAGGGATTTTGGCACAACCTTTTTTGATTTAGCTTTTTTCCTAGTCTGCTTAGAGGATATAATAATTGTTTCCACACTTGTTTCACCTGCTGTTAATTATAAAACAAGAGTAACCGTTTGGATCATTAATGACCACATGTTTCTCACTTGCCTCTCATGGCTTCTGGGTGTAAGAAATTATTTGTTTTAATGTCTCAAGTTTATTTTAACACATTGAAGTAATAGTTACCAATAAATATAACAATATGCCATATCCTCCCTTCCCAAGGTTAGACACAACTTGGTATGCCTGTAGTGACCTGAGTCAGTTTAGGTATGCAGCAGGACAAACAAAAGCAGACTCCATGTGCATATTAGCACTGAATGCAACGAGAGGAATTTATAAGCCACTGACAAAGCACTACATCAAAAGCATTGCTTACATCCTTATTTACATTTTTCTTCTTTGGGAGTAAAGTAAGGGAAGTTGTCAATGTCACCGCAACGGCAGGCGATTATTAGACTGTGTGCGCCAGCAATTAACCGTATACAAAAACCTGGAATGACTTCAGTATGCAAGGGTCATTGTGTTGTTTGTGTGCCAAGCAAAAATGTGAAATCAGCTGGATTAGGATACTTGAGTGTACCCTTGCAGAGTCAATTTACGAGGAGGACAGAACAGCCTCAAATATGTATTCCCACAGTTGTCTGTTTGCTCTCGAGAGCCCCATATTTCTTGGAGCACACAAAAGGGGTCTGAGCCACAGGCTGCTAATCCTCAGCATTGCCTGTGGAAGACAGCTTCTCAGAGAATTTGAGATTCCTTCAATGTTGAGGGACAGCCAATGAAGTAATCCATCTCCTGTTATGTCTATCCTGACTCTAATTCTCCCCATGACACTTGCATAGGGGGACGCATTTAAATTCGTGCCATTTCACTCTTATTTTAGCAGGGAAAAGGCTCTTCTCGTGAGTGTGCTCCCTGATGAATGCGAGCAGCAGAGCAATATTCAGCGGGAAGCGAAACAAACAACCCCCCGCGGCTACGGAGAACAGAAGCCAACAGACACACGTCACTGAGATATGGGACACACAGAACGCTCAAGGCTAGAGATGCCATCGCCAAGAATGGAAATGAGAAAGCATGAAAGAAGGAGCCGAGTCAGACGAAAGAGCAGTGAGCTGAAGTAACAAGTGGCATCAAGCTGAGCAGGGTTACATTCTGACACTATCACTACTTACAAGTCAAACACATGGGCGGCGCGAACGCAATCTATGCATCTCAAGATGGGCGGTTTTTGGCGCAGTGGTTAGAGCGTTGGTCATCAGATCAAGGGTGAACAAGGTGAACTCCAATTCGAATCCCGCCTCGGCCGCCGTAATGACTCTTACATGTCTAATATGTGTAATGTGTACTTGTAAAAGCGCTCTAATAAAAAATGTAATGCATTATTATTATTATTATTATTAAGATTGAAGTTCATTACTTTCAGTTACTTTTGGATTAGTTTACCACCAAATGCATGTAAATAGAGAAAAAGCCAATGTTGAAATTACATGTAGACATGTATTTTGTATTTAGAGTAAGAATTGGGTACAACATCGCCTTAAACAGCGCACTGTAACTTTTATCCATGTATTTTTTCTTTTATGTTTATTTTATTAGCTTTTATTTTTAATGACTGATTTTAATGCCATTTTCTTAATGTCTTTCGTTTTTTTGTAAAGCACTTTGAATTGCCGGGTGTTGAAAGGTGCTATAAACTTGCCTTGCCTTGCCTTGCCTTGCCTTGCCTTGCCTTGCCTTGCCTTGCCTTGCCTTGCCTTGCCTTGCCTTGCCTTGCCTTGCCTTGCCTTGCCTTGCCTTGCCTTGCCTTGCCTTGCCTTGCCTTGCCTTGCCTTGCCTTGCCTTGCCTTGCCTTGCCTTGCCTTGCCTTGCCTTGCCTTGCCTTGCCTTAACGTTAAATGTATGCCTTTAGTTGTGGAAATGTTGTCATCAACCAAGGTTTCATATATTTCGGCATGCTAGGTTCACCGACGTTCACCTTGGAGCCTCAGCAGTACCCAAATAAATTACATTAGAATAACCTCCATGCAAATTAGGTTTGTTCTGTTTTATGTGTGCTGGACAGGTTTTGCTTATTTTCCACAAAGCTCGGAGGTTGTTTAGCAAAAAGAATAATGTTGACGAACTGCTCAAATCTTCCTGCCTTTCACGGTACGTGTTCCCCTTCCCTCCTTTATCAGATGGTCACCAGTCATTGCATATTTGAGATTAAACATCAAATCTAAAATGGCAATTGTTTGGTCAGTAAATACCTACACTTGGTTGAAACTGAAGTATCTGAATTTCCATAAAATGGCATTCCCACCAGCTCTTGTTTATGTTAGCAACAAATGAGACAGGGTTCATGGAAAACACTTAGCAGTTAGCTTAAAGCACCGCTGTGTCTGCGCACATCTTTCTCTCAGAGCGGCTTGCATGTCTGAAGACTCTTAAGTCTTCTTAAATTAGCGAAGGATGAATGCAGCATACTGTCCGAAGAAAAAGACCATTAAAACATTTAAAATGCAGCACGCGCACAAAGTTGAGGGCTGAGGGGAAATGACTGTTACTTGAGATATGTGTGCTTACGCTCAATTATTCATTGTTTTTAGGCCTTTTACTTCTGCCACGCTACATCCCAGAGCAACATGTACCTTTTCTCCACAACAACCCACCAACATATTAAGTTAGATTTAGCCTTGTTATTCTCTGAATGCTACAATTAAAAGGAGCCGGATTTATAATTCTATATACTTCAAACACCAGGAACCCCGACTGACACGGTTCTAGTACACATCCTTTTAGTTTGCTGTTAAAATCTTAAAGTTAATGATCAATATGATATCGATTTGAAACCATCGCTGGAAAGAAATGCATTGTTTGTTGGATTTTCCTGTTGACGACGCCAATGCTGTTTGATTTCATTGCATCAGAACATAAATCGCTGATTATCTAAGCAGCCAATGACATTTCGTGTTTCTCAATGTCGAGTAAAGCTGCTCCAGAGCCACTATTTCAAGCATACTACGTCATCGAGTGCCGCGAAGGACTGTTCCAATGTCCAGCATACTTGGAATTCTACCGAGCCCGGCGTACTTAGTTTGGAGACATTTCGAGGCTGCACATGTGTAGACTCCGCGGTCTTAAAATCCCCACAATGCTTTGCGCACGGACCAATTTCCCCAAATCTGTGGCGGAAAATGTAAGGCGGGGCCTCTCATGTGACGCACACCTGCACACTCGCTCGCCTGTTCCACTCTTCGTTTTCCGAATGCCAGGAAGTATTCTTGCCTCGCTTCTGAAGCAAGACGCTCGGACGACATGTGCTACCAAGCAAGCGTACTCGACATTGAGAAACAGCCATGCATCATGTAACCGTTTTAGCCAATAGCATCTGGTCCAGGTCACATGTCTGACTGACCAATAGGAGCATGACATTACGTCTGCTCACTGGTTTCTATCAGAGCAACAGACTGCAGAGAACTGCTGCTAACACACCTCGTGTCTTTGTGTTGTAGTTCCATGAAAGGATCAACCTTCATCAATAAGTTCAGGATAACAGAAAAAACAACATCCAAGTTTTTTTGCCAAGAACACATTTCAGTTAACGTTTGCAGCTTCTGGATGAATTATGTATCGTTCCCTCCTTTGTTGTTCTCGCTGCTACGGATAATGATTCAGCCAAGCTGTCGCTGAGGCCAACCGTTTGACAAGTGTATCCGCTCTAATACGACTTATTGCTGTGGTACATTCTACTTTAAAGAGTCCTCTCCTGCTGAAGTTCAGGTGTATATCAGTATGTAGTGTCTCCACTTTAAAGAGTCCTCTCCTGCTGATGTTCAGGTGTATATCAGTATGTAGTGTCTCTATTTTAAAGAGTCCTCTCCTGCTGATGTTCAGGTGCGTATCAGTATGTAGTGTCTCTACTTTAAAGAGTCCTCTCCTGCTGATGTTCAGGTGTATATCAGTATGTAGTGTCTCTACTTAAAGAGTCCTCTCCCGCTGATGTTCAGGTGTATATCAGTATGTAGTGTCTCTACTTTAAAGAGTCCTCTCCTGCTGATGTTCAGGTGTATATCAGTATGTAGTGTCTCTATTTTAAAGAGTCCTCTCCTGCTGATGTTCAGGTGCGTATCAGTATGTAGTGTCTCTACTTTAAAGAGTCCTCTCTGCTGATGTTCAGGTGTATATCAGTATTTAGTGTCACTACTTTAAAGGAGTCCTCCTCCTGCTGATGTTCAGGTGTATATCAGTATTTAGTGTCTCCACTTTAAAGAGTCCCTCTCCTGCTGCTGTTTTCAGGTGTATGTCAGTAGTGTCTCTACTTTAAAGAGTCCTCTCCTGCTGATGTCCAGGTGTATATCAGTATGTAGTGTCTCTACTTTAAAGAGTCCTCTCCTGCTGATGTTCAGGTGTATATCAGTATGTAGTGTCTCTACTTTAAAGAGTCCTCTCCTGCTGATGTTCAGGTGGTATATCAGTATGTAGTGTCTCTACTTTAAAGAGTCCTCTCCTGCTGATGTCCAGGTGTATATCAGTAAATGTAGTTGTCTCTACTTTAAAGAGTCCTCTCCTGCTGATGTTCAGGTGTAATATCAGTATGTAGTGTCTTACTTCAAAGAGTCCTCTCCTGCTGATGTTCAGGTGTATATCAGTATGTAGTGTACTCTACTTTAAAGAGTCCTCTACTGCTGAAGTTTCAGGTGTATATCAGTATGTAGTGGTCTCTACTTTAAGAGTCCTCTCCTGCTGATGTTCAGGTGTATATCAGTATTAGTGTCACTACTTTAAAGAGTCCTCTCCTGCTGATGTTCAGGTGTATATCAGTATTTAGTGTATCCACTTTAAAGAGTCCTCTCCTGATGATGTTCAGGTGTATATCAGTAGTGTCTCTACTTTAAAGAGTCCTCCCTGCTGATGTGCAGGTGTATATCGTATGTAGTGTCTCTACTTTAAAGAGTCCTCTCCTGCTGAATGTTCCAGGTGTATATCAGTATGTAGTTGTCTCTACTTTAAAGAGTCCTCTCCTGCTGCTGTTCAGTGTATGTCATAGTGTCTCTACTTTTAAAGAGTCCTCTCCTGCTGAGTTCAGGTGTATATCAGTATGTAGTTGTCTCTACTTTAAAGAGTCCACTCCTGCTGATGTCAGGTGTATATCAGTATGTAGTGTCTCTACTTTAAAGAGTCCTCTCCTGCTGATGTTCAGGTGTATATCAGTATGTAGTGTCTCTACTTTAAAGAGTCCTCTCCTGCTGATGTCCAGGTGTATATCAGTATGTAGTGTCTCTACTTTAAAGAGTCCTCTCCTGCTGATGTGCAGGTGTATATCAGTATGTAGTGTCTCTACTTTAAAGAGTCCTCTCCTGCTGATGTCCAGGTGTATATCAGTATGTAGTGTCTCTACTTTAAAGAGTCCTCTCCTGCTGCTGTTCAGGTGTATGTCAGTAGTGTCTCTACTTTAAAGAGTCCTCTCCTGCTGATGTTCAGGTATATATCAGTATGTAGTGTCTCTACTTTAAAGAGTCCTCTCCTGCTGATGTTCAGGTGTATATCAGTATGTAGTGTCTCTACTTTAAAGAGTCCTCTCCTGCTGATGTCCAGGTGTATATCAGTATGTAGTGTCTCTACTTTAAAGAGTCCTCTCCTGCTGATGTTCAGGTGTATATCAGTAGTAGTGTCTCTACTTTAAAGAGTCCTCTCCTGCTGATGTCCAGGTGTATATCAGTATGTAGTGTCTCTACTTTAAAGAGTCCTCTCCTGCTGATGTCCAGGTGTATATCAGTATGTAGTGTCTCTACTTTAAAGAGTCCTCTCCTGCTGATGTTCAGGTGTATATCAGTATGTAGTGTCTCTACTTTAAAGAGTCCTCTCCTGCTGAAGTTCAGGTGTATATCAGTATGTAGTGTCTCTACTTTAAAGAGTCCTCTCCTGCTGATGTTCAGGTGTATATCAGTATTAGTGTCTCTACTTTAAAGAGTCCTCTCCTGCTGATGTTCAGGTGTATATCAGTATGTAGTGTCTCTACTTTAAAGAGTCCTCTCCTGCTGATGTTCAGGTGTATATCAGTATGTAGTGTCTCTACTTTAAAGAGTCCTCTCCTGCTGATGTTCAGGTGTATATCAGTATGTAGTGTCTCTACTTTAAAGAGTCCTCTCCTGCTGATGTCCAGGTGTATATCAGTATGTAGTGTCTCTACTTTAAAGAGTCCTCTCCTGCTGAAGTTCAGGTGTATATCAGTATGTAGTGTCACTACTTTAAAGAGTCTCTCCTGCTGAAGTTCAGGTGTATATCAGTATGTAGTGTCTCTACTTTAAAGAGTCCTCTCCTGCTGAAGTTCAGGTGTATATCAGTATGTAGTGTCTCTACTTTAAAGAGTCCTCTCCTGCTGATGTTCAGGTGTATATCAGTATGTAGTGTCTCTGCTTTAAAGAGTCCTCTCCTGCTGATGTTCAGGTGTATATCAGTATGTAGTGTATCTACTTTAAAGAGTCCTCTCCTGCTGATGTCCAGGTGTATATCAGTATGTAGTGTCTCTACTTTAAAGAGTCCTCTCCTGCTGATGTCCAGGTGTATATCAGTATGTAGTGTCTCTACTTTAAAGAGTCCTCTCCTGCTGATGTCCAGGTGTATATCAGTATGTAGTGTCTCTACTTTAAAGAGTCCTCTCCTGCTGATGTTCAGGTGTATATCAGTATGTGGTGTCTCTACTTTAAAGAGTCCTCTCCTGCTGATGTCCAGGTGCATATCAGTATGTGGTGTCTCTACTTTAAAGAGTCCTCTCCTGCTGCTGATGTTCAGGTGCATATCAGTATGTAGTGTCTCTACTTTAAAGAGTCCTCTCCTGCTGATGTTCAGGTGCATATCAGTATGTAGTGTCTCTACTTTAAAGAGTCCTCTCCTGCTGATGTCCAGGTGCATATCAGTATGTAGTGTCTCTACTTTAAAGAGTCCTCTCCTGCGGATGTTCAGGTGCATATCAGTATGTAGTGTCTCTACTTTAAAGAGTCCTCTCCTGCGGATGTTCAGGTGTATATCAGTATGTATGTCTCTACTTTAAAGAGTCCTCTCCTGCTGATGTCCAGGTGTATATCAGTATGTAGTGTCTCTACTTCAAAGAGTCCTCTCCTGCTGATGTTCAGGTGTATATCAGTATGTAGTGTCTCTACTTTAAAGAGTCCTCTCCTGCTGATGTTCAGGTGTATATCAGTATGTAGTGTCTCTACTTTAAAGAGTCCTCTCCTTGCTGATGTCCAGGTGTATATCAGTATGTAGTGTCTCTACTTCAAAGAGTCCTCTCCTGCTGATGTTCAGGTGTATATCAGTATGTAGTGTCTCTACTTTAAAGAGTCCTCTCCTGCTGATGTTCAGGTGTATATCAGTATGTAGTGTCTCTACTTCAAAGAGTCCTCTCCTGCTGATGTCCAGGTGTATATCAGTATGTAGTGTCTCTACTTTAAAGAGTCCTCTCCTGCTGAAGTTCAGGTGTATATCAGTATGTAGTGTCTCTACTTTAAAGAGTCCTCTCCTGCTGATGTTCAGGTGTATATCAGTATTTAGTGTCACTACTTTAAAGAGTCCTCTCCTGCTGATGTTCAGGTGTATATCAGTATTTAGTGTCTCCACTTTAAAGAGTCCTCTCCTGCTGCTGTTCAGGTGTATGTCAGTAGTGTCTCTACTTTAAAGAGTCCTCTCCTGCTGATGTCCAGGTGTATATCAGTATGTAGTGTCTCTACTTTAAAGAGTCCTCTCCTGCTGATGTTCAGGTGTATATCAGTATGTAGTGTCTCTACTTTAAAGAGTCCTCTCCTGCTGAAGTTCAGGTGTATATCAGTATGTAGTGTCTCTACTTTAAAGAGTCCTCTCCTGCTGATGTTCAGGTGTATATCAGTATTTAGTGTCTCTACTTTAAAGAGTCCTCTCCTGCTGATGTTCAGGTGTATATCAGTAGTAGTGTCTCTACTTTAAAGAGTCCTCTCCTGCTGATGTTCAGGTGTATATCATATTTAGTGTCTCTACTTTAAAGAGTCCTCTCCTGCTGATGTTCAGGTGTATATCAGTATGTAGTGTCTCTACTTTAAAGAGTCCTCTCCTGCTGATGTCCAGGTGCATATCAGTATGTAGTGTCTCTACTTTAAAGAGTCCTCTCCTGCTGAAGTTCAGGTGCATATCAGTATGTAGTGTCTCTACTTTAAAGAGTCCTCTCCTGCTGATGTTCAGGTGTATATCAGTATGTAGTGTCTCTACTGTGACACTTCTCCATGTTTTAATGTTCAAAAAGCACTTTATTTTTCTCATGCTGCAGCACCTCTTTTCACCCTCTGTCTCAAACCAGAGTCCAGTCTGCTCTGATTGGTTAGTAAATGTCCAGGCTCCTTGGAATTCTACCGAGCCCGGCATCCTTCGTAGCGAGAAATTTCGAGGCTGCACATGTGTATCCTCCGCGGTCTTAAAATCCCCACAATGCTTTGCGCACGGACCAATTTCCCAAAATCTGTGGCGGAAAAGTAAGCACACCTGCACACTTGCTTGAAAGGGCAGGCACTTTCAAAAGCACTTGGCAGGTGATTGGATCAATCTGTTTATCACCTTCTATCATGGGCCACTTCTGATTGGTTAACAATGGCTGGTACATGTGGAGCTCAGCACTTCTGATTGGTGTGGAGGACTGACACACAATAAAAAAATAAAAAAATAAAAAAGATTGTTAAAAAATAAAAAATGTTAAAGGAATGGTATGCTCATGACACTCATTTTTTAAAAATTATCATCCGATAAAACAGACCAGTCTCTGCCAGTCTCTCTTTTTTTTTTTTTAATCCGATGACATTATCAGTGATTTTAAACTGATTATATACCGAAATAAACATCAACACTGTGGGCGCCGCCATTTTCCGGACGTGACGTAATCCATGCGTTTGGTTTTCGAAGACACGTTGATCTCCATGTTATTTACTGTAGTTTCTCTATTCAAATATGCCTCACGTATCGCGAAATATTGCCATAATTCGGATAGGAACAATCCACGGAATGCTCGGTTCCATCTGTTGCCAAAAGGTAAGCGTAAGAAGTACATTCGGAGGCAGTGGCTAGCGAAATGTGGCCGGCCCGAACCGAGAGATTTACAGGCTCATGTATGCAGCGAACATTTCACATTTCCGGACGACTACTCTGAGAGTATGATCAAACATAACATGGGATTTAAAGAACAACCATTACTCAATGGAGAGCAGTACCATCGGTCTTTCTGGTGTCATCACCGACCAGGACACCAGTTCGGCCAGTAGAGAAATCGCCCTCTGCAAGTGTGAAGCGACGGAGGAGCAGAAGTAGTGCTCGGAGGAATAAGGTATGTTATAGCGCATTTCCATTGCAGCGGCTAGCCCCGTTTTAGCGTCCAGGCCAGGACAGTTTTTGGTGGCCTTTCCATATATCGTAGTACTGGCTAGTGTGTATTTTACCCCAGTTTTTTTCCGGCCCCATAAAATCGTGATTCTATGGCCAGGGACAACGAAGCTGAGTATGCTAAACTAGAGAGGAAATCGCTAGCAAGGGTGGTACTACATGCATACATATAGTATCTTATATCATCTTCCCATTATACACACATGCATTTCCAAACATGTGGACTACCTATATTGCAAATGTATTATCTTTTCAATTTACACACGACATCTATTGCACGTCTGTCCGTCCTGGGAGAGGGATCCCTCCTCTGTTGCTCTCCCTGAGGTTTCTCCCATGTTCCCTTTAAACTGTGGGTTTTCTTCGGAAGTTTTTCCTTGTACGATGTGAGGGTCTTAGGACAGAGGGTGTCGTATTGTCATACTGATATGTATGGCTGAATTCCCCCATCCAATCTCTTCACATTGGTCAAAACTTGTTCCTCTGCTGACGTCCGAACTCAAATACCCCACCATGTTTCCGTGTGTTGACAAAGTGAACGCATGGATGACGTCACGACCATCACGTGACTACTGAAAATGGCAAACATGGCGGCGGCCAGACGGAATATACAGGTCTTGATAAAAAAGAGCTATAAAATCATTATTTACCGGGGAATATCGCTGATTTCTTCAGGGTATGGTTTAAACATAACGTTTCACTAAATACTGAAGTTTTGAATAATTATCTAATGAGTGGACCATTCCTTTAAAAGAAATCGCAGGCTTTGCGATTTGATAATCGCATCATTTAAAATCGCGATTTCGATTTAAAATCGATTAATCGTTCAGCCCTAACACACACACAAACACACACAGAACAATTTCACACATTTCCCGCTCTTATGTGCCCCTCCCCCCACATGGATCACTGCTGGCACACGCAATACATGTTCAGTGTCTGTTCTTTGTATATTTACTGCAGTGTTCGTGTATTCCAGTACTCTGATACAACATGTAGAGTTAGAAAGGGTGTGAAATTAAATGTGGTGATGATTAATGGTTTTTGTGTTAATGTAATAGCAGTTAAAACAGGACTGATCAAATTTGACCGCGAACACCAAAGTAAGGGGGGGGGGAAACAAAGGCAACAGGGATTAGTTCAGGATCACCAGACAAAAGGGATTTGAACATTATATGTATATATATATATATATATATATCAGGGAGATAATTCTCCTTCTGGTATGAATGACATGACACATCTAATTTGAGTATCAGATTTTCTTGACAACTCTTGACAATGGTGATGAGGTTATGATAAATAAATATGTTGTTCAGCCTATTCAGATCCAATCCAGCTGTTCTCCATTTATCTTTCAAATCAAATCAAAGTGTATTATAGCCCCGAATCACAAGAAATGCCTCAAAGGGCAAAAGCAATGACACAAACAAAATACAAACGTCATAGCATAAGACATAAGTATTCCCATGTGACTGAACTGATGGTAATGTAGATGGAAACTAGTTGATGGAGATTAGTTTACAAGGAAGACAGATGCGAAGAGATGGGTTTTCAGTTTGAGTCAACGGAAATAGCTTTGCAGATCTTTCCAACCCTCTCATGTGCATTCAGTCTCACACACCTTCACAAAGGGGACGGCCCAGCTATCATCTGAAAACTGCTAATCAACGATGAGTCAGCGGACACCTGATCTGATAGTCATTGCAGCACCCCTTTCCAATCTTCAGTTTTTCACTTCAGCCCCCAGTGCAAAGGAGCAATTTGAGTGATAAAACACCGCAGGGGAGATGGGTATTAACAAAGGTGACTCATGCTTCTGCAACCTTCAAGGCAAATCATAATTTCACGTTTAATTCGAAAGGATGTTACGATAATTTCCTCTTTTTTTAAATGCACGCTGTGAGCTGTCTTTAAAGTCTCTCGTCTGAAGACTGTTTGTGAAGTCCTCTGTCCGTTCCACTGATTTAACACTGAGAGCTAGAGATACACATTACTAGAGGACTTAAATATATTAAGTTGTCGAGCTGTCAGGAGCTTCAGCGATCACGCGAATATCACAGCGGGCGATGTCAACGGTCAAAAAAATGCATCGTTTGTTTTTGATGGGGGAATTAATGAGTGGAACCTTTATGCGAGATGCACTTTTTAGATTGACATTTAAAAATTGTTGAGGACACATGAGATGATATTTAAAGGGGACCTATCATGCAAAATGCACTTTGTGATGTCTTTTATACAGTATATATATGTGTCCCCGGTGCGTCGGGGAACTCACGCAGCGTCAGAAAATAAAACCCTTTCTCTTTTCCTCCGTACCCAAATCTTTTAAAAACGGGGGTACAACGAGCAGATACAGATTTGCTGCCGATATGACGTCAAACCGGCGGCGGACCCACAGAACGTTGCTATCAGAAACAATGCCTGACGTGTTTTGGGACGTCTTTGTTTACATTAGCAAGCCTCGCTAACACTCAGAGCTAACCTGTACTGGAGAGCACATGTGTTTGAAAAGCAGGAAATCAAAAAAGGAACTCACCTTGTGATAAACCCGCAAGAGAAAAAGCATTTGAGCTCCATACTGGTTCAGAAATCCTTGATGTGGTTTAGAACAGGATTGCGTTTTATCACAGCAGAATTTAACTTTATCTCTGGTAGAATTCTGATCAGGCATTAGCTCCGCCTCCTCTTTTTTTTTTTTTTTAAAGCTAAGGACCCAAAATCCGCGTTTCTTCAACAGGGCTGAAACAGAGGGGTATGCGCAGTATGAGGCATGGCTACAACGGGGGATCTGTTTGGTATTTTAAGCAAAAAACTTCACAGACATGTTTTGTATAGGTATGGCCCTAGAATATATGTTTCCAATATAGCATGAAAGGTCCACTTTAAGGGACAATAAAGATAAATTACAAATTTCCTGTCAAATGGGAGCCTTAAAGCATAATTTCCATTTATTACAACTTGCGTATCATGTAATGTAATGTTTTGCCACTAACTCTTTTGGTAAATACACAATAGAACAGTGTATGTATTTCGTGAAAGCTGTGTTCATAAGTGAAAAATAATGTGTATATCCACCGGCGCAATTTGGATCCACATTAAAATGTAAAGATGTCTTCCTCTGAACATGCTACACCTTTCCACCAAGTTTTGTGAATATCGTGACCGTAGTTCTTCGGCAATACTAAAAACAGACAAACACACCAGGAAGCAAACCAACAAACTAACAGAATACAATACTTCCTTGGCAGCGGCAACAATTATTACGGTCTTAAAACCAGATTACAAAAAAAATGGACTGAAAGCGAAAGCTATTAGTGGAAACAGCCTTCAACTTTAAAGTTATTTTACCAATAAACACTCGGGGAAAACGTCGATGGACTGTCAATAATGTAAAGGCCAGTAATTAGTGCTGAGCAGCGAAGGCTTACTGGTTCTTAACTCACAATTATGGGCCGCATGGATTTCTGCTCCATCGTTGAAGAGTGAGGTTGTACAGCATGTTGCACATCATGTCCCTAATTTAACAGACTGAAACTCAATTTGTGGTTAGCTCTTAGTCTGCGAAACACTTGCATTGAACTTTAGGGTATACCGCATGGATGTATAATAATAATATAATATGATACCGGGGGATAACGGGTTACAACCGTAAGCGACAGTTATCATCGAGGAAACGACAGCGAAGCCTCTGGGGTGTTTTATGGTATTTATTCTGAGAATGAACACAACATTCTCTTTAAATCCGCGTTGTCACATCTCCACATAACTGCTCACGTCACTGTCACTAGTATTTATTTATACATACTAGGGCTGTACCCGAATATTTGTTCGTTGGAGTACTAATCGGGTTTCAATTTCGTTATTTGGATATTCGTTTTGTTTATTTTTCCCCCGTTTTTTTCAAATTGAATTTATTGAAAACTCCAATATCAAAGTAAGAGCTTGTGCCTCTTCGGGGGGTGCTAACACAGTCACCTAACCATAAACGTTATTGTTTACTTTCTCCGTCTTTATATGTAGATATTACTTTTCTCCGTTAATCTCCGTCACGTTGTTTCCATAGCAACAACAACTTCCTGTCAACAGCGCTACCTCTCCTTCAAAATAAAAGCATGTCCATAAATAGGAAGCCAAGCCACAACTGCAACTAAAGTAACAAACACAATGCATGAATTAAACTTTATTTCGGCATATTATTATCATTGTAAGAAAGGGGTTAGGGACAGAGGGTCTAAGGACAGAGGGTCTGAGGACAGAGGGTCTGAGGACAGAGGGTGTCGTTTTTCTCATACTGATATTCTGAACAATCTGTGCTGTGTATTTGCTGTAAAGTGTCTCTACTGTAGGCTAATTTTATTATATGTACAGCACTTTGGCTCGACCAACCATCGTTTATAAATGTGCTATATAAATAAAACTTGATTTGATTTGAATGACCTCTCGCATACAAGAAGTCATACATATTGATTATTACTGCTTTGAAAGAAAATGGGGTTTAATCAAACATGGCAGCCTTCCCTGAGAATTGTTGTGTTCAGAAAAGGAAGGTAGAATAGTAAGCCTTGCTTTGTCTTTGTGTTCTTGTCTGTCTGCAACATTATGAAAACAAACTACTGCGTGATGTTCAAGAAACCCTGAAGGGTCCGAGAAGAACCCAACACATTTGGGAGTGGATGCATTTATACGAGAATGATATTAAACTTTTGTTAACAGTGTAAGGACAATTGTTGCTGCACTGCTGCTGTTGGAATAATTAAAAAAACTAGATCCAGACAATAGTAACACTCACTTGAGCGTCCATGTTGTTTCTGCACAACAGATAAAGCTAAGAGCCCAGGAGCCGAGTAAGAACAATAATGTTTGGTGATCCAATGTGTTATGACTGAAGAAAAGGAAGAACAACAGTTACATTCTTTATTGCGCAATAAAAAACGGAATGAATAAAAACACAAATTAAAACAATAAACATGATTACCATTACTCTAGGTCGATGTGTTTCTCTCCAGTTATGTTGACAGAGATATAAATCGCCTCTAAATTTGCATTATGCGAGATTAACTGTCGCATTATGCTCTACAATTTATATATTCATATCTCACACTGCACTGTAACTTTTATTCATGTACCTGTGTTTTTTGTTTTATTATTATCTTGCTTTGAAATGGGTGTTTTAAAACCTAAGATAATATGTTTCTGCTGCACTATTTCTTAACCCTCCTTTTGTCTCCCCCCCTTACTTTGGTGTTAGCGGTCAAATCTGACCGGTCCTGTTTTAACTGCTATTACATGAACACAAAAACTCTTAATCATCACCAAATTTCACTTCACACCCTTTCAAACTGTACATATTGTATCAGAGTACTGGTATACATGAACAACTGCAGTAAATATACAAAGAACAGACACTGAACATGTGTTGCGTGTGCCAGGTGTGATCCATGTGGGGGGAGGGGCACATACGGGGGGGGGGAACACATCTAGTGTGTGTGTGTGTGTGTGATCTGATCCGGATGGTTACTAATTCCTTTTCTTTATGGGACCGGGAACGCCATGGGTGTTACAAAGTTGACTAAATCATCCAGAATGCAATGAAAGTGATGATCAGCACTTTGATATGTTCAAATGTCTCCTGTGAAGGATATCATGAAGCCTGAATGCAATCGAATGTAAAACTAAAAAGTTATGATTGATGAAAGTAGTAAATCGGTCAGATTTGACCCGAAGACAGCAGGAGGGTTAATGTCTTTCATTTTTGTAAAGCACTTTGACTTGCCTTGTGTTGAAAGGTGCTGTATAAATACACTTGCCTATAAACTAGAGGATCATGGGGAACCTGGAGCGCTGTAGCCGCTCGAAAGGTCTGTAGAGACTTACACTAACCGCATTACAGGTCAATCCTCCCGATGCACCAATCTTACAGTTTCTTCAGACGTTTAAACGTCCGGTGTCGGCGACATCCTGGGCTCCATGGCAGGACTCTAAACTGTTGGGGGGGG
Organism: Chaenocephalus aceratus; assembly: GCA_023974075.1. Taxonomy (NCBI): domain Eukaryota; kingdom Metazoa; phylum Chordata; class Actinopteri; order Perciformes; family Channichthyidae; genus Chaenocephalus; species Chaenocephalus aceratus. The sequence continues at coordinate 175,768 of JAMFTG010000221.1, forward strand.
GGGTGCTTGCTAATGCGTAGGTGCGCCGCATTTTGCGTCTCAGTTGAGGCGCCCTCCGCAAGGCGTGGCCTGTAAGGCACGGCCCTGTGTAACATGTCTTTAGGAAGTGGATCACCAAACTTATTCTTCTTACTCGGCTCCTGGGCTCTTAGCCTTTATCTGTTGTGCAGAAGAAACAACATGGACGCTCAAGTGAGGGTTACTATTGTCTGGATCTAGTTTTTCTAAGTATTCCAACAGCAGCAGTGCAGCAACCAATTGTCCTTACACTGTTAACACAAGTTTAATATCATTCTCGTATAAATGCATCCACTTCCCAAATGTGTTGGGTTCTTCTCGGACCCTTCAGGGTTTCTTGAACATCACACCAGTAGTTTGTTTCATAATGTTGCAGACAGACAAGAACACAAAGACAAAGCCAGGCTTACTTTCTACTTCCTTTCTGAACACAACATTCTCAGGGAACGCTGCCATGTTTGATAAACCCCATTTTCTTTCAAAGCAGTAATAATCAATATTTATGACTTCTGTATGTGAGAGGTGATTGGTGTGACAGCAAAACGATCCCTCAGCCATACAGAGCATTTTAGCACATGCAGATGATTGAAATCAGTTATCTAACACTCTGCACACGATCTGAAGCACAATCAACAGGGAAACAGTTAGCAACTAGCGATTGAATATAGTGTAGCATTTAGCCTGCTACAGAGACAGGATGATGTCACGATCTGTCTGCGTGTGTTTTGTCTTGTTTAGATCTGTCTTTGGTTTCCTGTCGGAGCCTCATCCCAATACCCTCCTCGACTCCTCCTTTCCTCACTCGCGTCCCTTCCTTGCGTCTTAGCTCCGCCTCCGTAGATGCGAGGGAGGGACACGAGGAAGGTGAAGCGAGGACAGAGGAGTCCTCAGGTATTAATTGGGATGTCCTCGTCACACTACAACGTCACTTTTAACCGACGTCTGTTAATGATGACATGTGCACAGCTGTGTCCCCTCTCATCGGGCTGAACTGAAGAACCGTTAGAAACCGGCCCATTTCTGGTTTAATATTTATTTAAATGAATGAATCTTTCTCTTGTTAGTCAAGGAATTCAATGTATGATGGTTGGTCCTGCTTTAGTGTTCCGTTTGGGTGTAAAATGTAGCCTACATTTAAATAAAAATATAAATAGTAATGTGAAAGCCTTTTAGAAATGAATTGCACATAATAATTCTGAGCACTTATACATTTATGTAACGCTTTTCCACTCATCTTCCAGTTGTCGGTTTTTCCTCTGTTGAAATGGACCAGCTGTGAAGGTGGGGGCGGGGCTTATACGCGAGTAGTGAAAGCACTTCCGCGTAGTCTGCTCGTGTATCCTCCCTTTCGTCTCCCCCCGCACCCCTCCTCCTTCACCCCGCCTCGACTCCTCCGTGTGCATTTCAGCTATTGGGACGTCCTTCAAAATGGCGTGTCTTCATCGATTTTCCGGGTCAAGTCGCGGAGGAGGGGAAGAGAGGAGTCGAGGAGGGGTATTGGGATGAGGCTTGTGTGTGTTCCCTCCTACCTGTTTTCCTGATTGTGTTCACCTGGTGCCCCTGTGTTTTATCCTCCCTCCTCACCCGTCTCCTGTTTCCTCGATTAGTCCCGTGTGTATTTTAAGTTCTGTTTTTTCTGTCTGTCATTGTTGGTTCACCGGGGAGAGTTCTGGTTGTCCGTGTTATCCTTGAAATAAAGGTGTTTTTCCAGTTGGAGTTTGTGGAGATAAGAATTATTAGACTACAATTCATCAGGTGGAAATATAACCCCTTTCTTACATGATAATAATGCTGAATAAAGTTGAATGTATGCAAGTTGTTGTGGCTTCTTTCCTTGTTTTTCTTTCAAGCCACTAGACGCCTTAAACAGACGTTTTTAACTCGTTTTCTTTCATTTAAATTACTTGCAGTTGAAGAGTTGCTTGGCCCCCTAGGCCTAGATGATGTTATGCAATGTGTTTGCTCAAAATAAAATAAACTTTTACACATACACCAAAGAAAAGAGGCCTTTATAATATTCAAAACAAATACAATTAAATAACAAACAACTTAGGTGTCCTTTCTTCTTGATAATGCTTATATAACTTGATAACTTTAAGGGTAATTCTACGGTTAAAAACTGTTCCTCGACGGCGTCTTTCTAGCAGGTTGCTGACCATTACTGTCACTTTAGAGGAATGGGCACCATGGGAATTGTAGTCCTTTATATTGTGTTGACTACAGACGTCACAATTACCTTTGTGATAAAACGAAACACTGGCTCTCACACAAGTCGCTAAGTGTTCGCAGACTAAGAACTAACCACACAATTGAGTTTCAGTCAGTTCAAATGTCATTACAGTTTCTTCAGACGATTAAAGTCAGGTCTCTGGCTCCTGGCAGGACTCTGTCCCAGGTGTCTCTATATCCCCTGTTAGGCCTCCTCGAATGAAGCTCATCGCCCAGCACCGGGACATAAAGCCATCCAGTGCTGCTTAGCAACAGGTCCTCGTGAATGTCCTTGCTAAAACCCCCTCCCCGGAGAAACTGTGTGACGGTGCTGACCCACAGCAGCTTCTGTGTGACGGTGCCGACCCACAGCAGCTTCTGTGTGACGGTGCCGACCCACAGCAGCTTCTGTGTGACGGAGCTGACCCAAAGCAGCTTCTGTGTGACGGTGCCGACCCACAGCAGCTTCTGTGTGACGGAGCTGACCCACAGCAGCTTCTGTGTGACGGTGCTGACCCAAAGCAGCTTCTGTGTGACGGAGCTGACCCAAAGCAGCTTCTGTGTGACGGTGCTGACCCAAAGCAGCTTCTGTGTGACGGTGCCGACCCACAGCAGCTTTCTGTGTGACGGTGCGACCCAAAAGCAGCTTCTGTGTGACGGAGCTGACCCAAAGCAGCTTCTGTGTGACGGTGCTGACCCAAAGCAGCTTCTGTGTGACGGTGCTGACCCACAGCAGCTTCTGTGTGACGGTGCTGACCCACAGCAGCTTCTGTGTGACGGAGCTGACCCAAAGCAGCTTCTGTGTGACGGTGCTGACCCACAGCAGCTTCTGTGTGACGGAGCTGACCCCACAGCAGCTTCTGTGTGACGGTGCTGACCCACAGCAGCCGGCAGACACGGTCAGATTGAAGACGGACAATGTGTGATTGTTGTTTATTGCTCGATTTTAATGTGACTTTAACTATATTTTATTTGTTTTTTACTACCTCTGTAAAGCGCCTTTGAGCACCTGTAAAGCACATTTAGTCAAGTTCTGAAGCTTGTTCATCTTATTGTTAGCGTTAAAACTACTTATTTATCTTCATTTCAGAGTAGGGACATTCACTTATAGCTTACGTTACAAGTTACTTACTAATTATGACTTTTGTTTATACACTTTACTCCAGCTAGGGCGGTGGTGGCGAAGTCCATAGGGACTTGGCAACTGGAAGGTCACCAGTTCAAGTCCCGGCAAGACCAAGTGCTACCGAGGTGTCCCTGAGCAAGGCACCGTTCCCCACACTGCTCCCCGGGCGCCGTACATAATGGCAGCCCACTGCTCCTAACACTAGGATGGGTCAAATGCAGAGAAACCGTTCTGTTACATAGTACCTGTACTGCGTAATGGCAAAAAAAAAGAGACCCTATTAGGCGCGTTCACACCGCAGTACTTTTCCCACTTTAGTTCCGATGTAGTTTCCAAAAATGTCGCGTTCACACCAAAAAAGAGCCGGAACCAAATGAGTTCATGAGAACCTTTTCACCCCCTTTTCCGTCCTGCTAGAGATCAGGGACTTTCGTGGGAGAAAAAGGTTCCTGTGTCTGATTGGCTGGGCGGATTGCAAACCACACCCGCGTAAAAACTCCCAAAACGTTTTGTGAAGCCGCCATTTTATTATGCTCGCATTAGCATTATTAGCATTAGCCCAGCGCAGAAACGCAGAGAGACTAACTTATGGCAACACAAAAGAAAACTATGGGAGCGGTGGAGATGAGGAGGTGTCCGGCGTTTCTGGCGATTTACTCGGAAGGCCCTCAACTCCGGGGACTTCCGGCCGGGGACTCTGGGTGGCAGTATACGCCGTGAAGTTGTTTGCGGCCTGCCAGTACACCCAAAGCAGAAGAAGAAGAAGTGACGTCAGCGGCTTAATTTGCCTAATCCTCCCCCAGGGACTTATTCCGGTGTGAACGCGATCTGAACTTAGTTCATGAGAACTAAAGAGTTCTGATGAACCTTTGTGGGGAAAAGTGCTGCGGTGTGAAAGCGCCTATTATTCTTTGTGAGGGTTTTCCCTTTGTGTTATATATATTTTCTGTGCATGTAAATGGTCTGCAAAGGCTAAAAACCCTGAGCTTATCTCCCACAAATCACAACAGAGCTGGCCAGCTAACCAATCAGAGCAGGCTGGACTCTGGTTTCAGACAGAGGGGTGAAAAGAGATGCTGCAGCATGAGAACAATAAAGAGCTTTTGAACATTAAAGCATGGAGACATGTAGAGACACTACATACTGATATACACCTGAACATCAGCAGGAGAGGACTCTTTAAAGTAGAGACACTACATACTGATATACACCTGAACATCAGCAGGAGAGGACTCTTTAAAGTAGAGACACTACATACTGATATACACCTGAACATCAGCAGGAGAGGACTCTTTAAAGTAGAGACACTACATACTGATATACACCTGAACATCAGCAGGAGAGGACTCTTTAAAGTAGAGACACTAAATACTGATATACACCTGAACATCAGCAGGAGAGGACTCTTTAAAGTAGAGACACTACATACTGATATACACCTGAACATCAGCAGGAGAGGACTCTTTAAAGTAGAGACACTAAATACTGATATACACCTGAACATCAGCAGGAGAGCACTCTTTAAAGTAGAGACTCTACATACTGATATACACCTGAACATCAGCAGGAGAGGACTTTTTAAAGTAGAACCACTACATACTCATATACACCTGAACATCAGCAGGAGAGGACTCTTTAAAGTAGAGACACTACATACTGATATACACCTGAACATCAGCAGGAGAGGACTCTTTAAAGTAGAGACACTACATACTGATATACACCTGAACATCAGCAGGAGAGGACTCTTTAAAGTAGAGACACTACATACTGATATACACCTGAACATCAGCAGGAGAGGACTCTTTAAAGTAGAGACACTACATACTGATATGCACCTGAACATCAGCAGGAGAGGACTCTTTAAAGTAGAGACACTACATACTGATATACACCTGAACATCAGCAGGAGAGGACTCTTTAAAGTAGAGACACTACATACTGATATACACCTGAACATCAGCAGGAGAGGACTCTTTAAAGTAGAGCCACTACATACTGATATACACCTGAACATCAGCAGGAGAGGACTCTTTAAAGTAGAGACACTACATACTGATATACACCTTAACAACAGCAGAAGAGGACTCTTTAAAGTAGAGGACACTACATACTGATATACACCTGAACATCAGCAGGAGAGGACTCTTTAAAGTAGAGACACGACATACTGATATACACCTTAACAACAGCAGAAGAGGACTCTTTAAAGTAGAGACACTACATACTGATATACACCTGAACATCAGCAGGAGATGACTCTTTAAAGTAGAGACACTACATACTGATATGCACCTGAACAACAGCAGAAGAGGACTCTTTAAAGTAGAGACACTACATACTGATATACACCTGAACATCAGCAGGAGAGGACTCTTTAAAGTAGAGACAACTACATACTGATATACACCTGAACATCAGCAGGAGAGGACTCTTTAAAGTAGAGACACTAAATACAGATATGAACCTGAACATCAGCAGGAGAGGACTCTTTAAAGTAGACTCTACATACTGATATACACCTGAACATCAGCAGGAGAGGACTCTTAAAGTAGAGACACTACATACTGATATACACCTGAACATCAGCAGGAGAGGACTCTTAAAGTAGAGACACTACATACTGATATGCACCTGAACAACAGCAGAAGAGGACTCTTTAAAGTAGAGACACTACATACTGATATACACCTGAAACATCAGCAGGAGAGGGACTCTTTAAAGTAGAGGACACTACATACTGATATACACCTGAACATCAGCAGAGAGAGGACTCTTTAAAAGTAGAGACACTACACACTGATATACACCTGAACATCAGCAGGAGACGACTCTTTAAAGTAGAGACACTACATACTGATATACACCTGAACATACAGCAGGAGAGGACTCTTTAAAGTAGAGACACTACATACTGATATACACCTGACATCAGCAGGGGAGGACTCTTTAAAGTAGAGACACTACATACTGATATACACCTGAACATCAGCAGGAGAGGACTCTTTAAAGTAGAGACACTACATACTGATATACACCTGAACATCAGCAGGAGAGGACTCTTTAAAGTAGAGACACTACATACGATATACACCTGGACATCAGCAGGAGAGGACTCTTTAAAGTAGAGACACTACATACTGATATACACCTGGACATCAGCAGGAGAGGACTCTTTAAAAGTAGAGACACTACATACTGATATACACCTGAACATCAGCAGAGAGGACTCTTTAAAGTAGAGACACTAAATACAGATATGAACCTGAACATCAGCAGGAGAGGACTCTTTAAAGTAGAGACTCTACATACTGATATACACCTGAACATCAGCAGGAGAGGACTCTTTAAAGTAGAGACACTACATACGGGATATACACCTGAACATCAGCAGGAGAGGACTCTTTAAAGTAGAGACACTACATACTGATATACACCTGAATATAATATAAGAATAGATCAATGAATGGAGAAATGTATCAGCAGAATAATAATCCAATAATGAAAATAATCCGTATTTAACACTTCTCAATAATCTCCACTGAACAACAAGTTGATATCCTAAAAGCATCTCGATACTTCCTTCACAAAGTATAAACGCCACGTCTCATTCATCATTCATAACACCCATGCGATGAAACTAATTGTATTTATGTAAATCATTATACACATCGTGATAACTTTGCACAAACACCTTCAGCAGTCACGCAGCTGATTAGTCAGGTTTCACGATAACAACTCGTTCCTTTATCTATCCTGAAATAATAATAATCAGACCATCGGGAAGTGAACATGCCCTACCAGCAGTGCGTGCAAACGGAAGGAATGCGCTGTGACAATTACAGCCAATCATCCCGCTGTCTTATTTGTTTATTCACCCCTACAGCATGTCATTTTACTATCACTGAGCTATTTGTCTCCCACCTCCGAGGGTACCGCAATTAGTACCAGAGACGCTATTTGCGTATCAAAACACTCCAGTGGACCACACACTGCGCACAAGCCGCCAACGCTCGTTTCATGCTGCTGTTCCACGGCAATAACTCATCCAGGAGACCACACACCTCCACTCTTTATAACCCATGGAATAAAGTGGATGTGATAAGGCCGTGTGGGAGGGCATTACAGTGCAGAGCTGCAGAGGGAAGATGATTGTCAGGGCCCAGCAGGAGGGAGAACAGCAGGTGGTTGTGATGGAGTAGTTATTGGTCATATGAACTCTTACTGTACCCACTGACAAGTTGCATCAAATACCCCGGAGCATTATGGTGTTGAAGCAAGCGGCGTGTCAGAGAGGAGAACTGAGCAGAATGTGTGACTCCGGGAACACAAAGCATGAGCGTAGCGATGGGATGAAATGAAAATCCGTCTTGTGGCTGAGCAGCTGGAGACTGTTTCACGCTGACTCACCGCATGGGGCGGACAGAGGGGATCAGAACGAAGGCAGCAGCCAAATGATGACGCGGCGGAAATGGAAGAACTTCTGTGGCTTCAGAGTCCATTTGAACCCCACTGCTAAATATATGTTAGGTTCCGGTGTGGAGTTCAACCACCGGCTTCCGGAGATGGCAACACTACACACATCCTTTAGTCAAGTAGAAGTACAGATACTCGTCTTTAAAAATACTCTGGTGGAAGTAGAAGTACTGACTAAACGTCTTTACTCAAGTCAAAGTAAAGAGGCTTTGAAGTGTACTTCAGTAACAAGTACCCATAACTAGCAGCTGTTTTAAAGAGTACCTGACCTCCCTTTATATTAACAGAACAATAATGTCATTGTTAGCTAATGAATGTTTCCATGCTGAACAACGGCAACATGACAACGTTTCCATTGGTCCCTCTTCTTTAGAGAAGACCAGGAAGTGATGGATACACGGATCGTGTTCCAACCAATAGGCACGCAGTGACTCTAAAGAATAATGATCACGCACCAACACACATTCAGACTAAAGGAACCAGCTGTTTGGGAAATGAGAGAAGTAGAAAGTACAGGTATTTGAGTTCAACATGTAAGAAGTAGAAAGTACAGGTATTTGAGTTCAACATGTAAGAAGTAGAAAGTACAGGTATTTGAGTTCAACATGAGAGAAGTAGAAAGTACAGGTATTTGAGTTCAACATGAGAGAATAGAAAGTACAGGTATTTGAGTTCAACATGTAAGAAGTAGAAAGTACAGGTATTTGAGTTCAACATGTAAGAAGTAGAAAGTACAGGTATTTGGGTTCAACATGTAATAAGTAGAAAGTACAGGTATTTGAGTTAAACATGTAAGAAGTAGAAAGTACAGGTATTTGAGTTCAACATGTAAGAAGTAGAAAGTACAGGTATTTGAGTTCAACATGTAAGAAGTAGAAAGTACAGGTATTTGAGTTCAACATAAGAAGTAGAAAGTTCAGGTATTTGGGTTCAACATGTAAGAAGTAGAAAGTACAGGTATTTGAGTTCAACATGTAAGAAGTAGAAATTCAGGTATTTGGGTTCAACATGTAGAAGTAGAAAGTACAGATATTTGAGTTCAACATGTAAGAAGTAGAAAGTACAGGTATTTGTGTTCAACATGTAAGAAGTAGAAGTAGAAAGTACACGTATTTGGGTTCAACATGTGAGAAGTAGAAAGTTCAGGTATTTGAGTTCAACATGTGAGAAGTAAAAGTCGTCAGAAAATAAGTAGTGGAGTAAAGTACTGATACCAGAAACATGTACTGGAGGACAGTAACAAAGTATTTGTACTCCACTACTTCCCACCTCTGGCAGATGAAATCCGCTGATGGGTGTGTACGGCCCTACTCTACCCTCTGGTTGGCTTAGTAGGCTGTTATTATCCATTGGTAAGGAATTAGGGAGCAAAGGAGGATATAAGGTGATAAAACAGAGTGAAGTCCAACTATAGGCAAGAGGTTGTTTATGCATGTTTTAGGTTACATACGGAAGTTATGGAACGTAGGAAATGATCTTCACTAATGTTTGTTACTTATTTTAGAAATGTCACTTGAGTTATTTGAACCCAAATCATTATTTTATCCTTAAACATACTCGTTTTTTTTCCGATTGATAACATTAACTATGTGGTTAAAATTGCAACAGTTTGGATCGTGCGGGTTGGTATAGTTAGACGATTTCACTTCGTCTGAAGAATTACAATTGTAGTGATAACAACTGATTACAGTCATTAAATGGGCTGATAAGTATATACTGTAAATGGGTGGCTCAAAGGTCTTTAGGTTTAACACTGAAAGGACACAAGAGATGTAGAATGTTCTTATTGTCAGCAAATCAAATGAAATATCAAAAGTAATACCTTTAGACTTCCCATCCAGGGTCAGGAGTTGCTACTAAACACAGAAAAGATTTGACAGCAGACGCTAGCTTTTCCCTCTGCTTCCAGCCATGATGCTAAGCTATGCTAATCACCTCCTTGGAAGATTAAAATCCAATTCAAATGTATTAATATAGCCTATTATTCAAAATTGATAATTTACCTCAATCTATTCATAATAAGGCTCACAATGTTAAAACTTTCTTTTCAAAAGTTAGGCCCTAAAAACGAAAGGTATCAACTATGTCCATCTTTTTGTATATTGAACATTAGAAACATTAATTAAAAGGTCTTATACAATATTTGATAATGGTGTTACTGCAGTGTCAGTTTTTCGATAACTTCCTTCATTAAGGTCAGCTTGGCTCATATACTGGAGAATATATAGGATTCAATCAATATTTCAATGAAATAAGTGCATTAATAGATTTGTATAATTAATCAGCAGTCCATTTGCAGCGGATGTTCCTCATGTACATTTAATTTTCATAAAAAGCCATGACGGCCCGTCCACACAGCGGCGTGCGTTGAAGCTTCCAGCGCTTCTGCCCATTCACTTTGAATGGAGTGACGTCACTTTTCGCCGAACTGCATTCTGGGAAGCGAGGTGGAGCGTTGCTGGCGTTGCTCGCTTCAAAAGTTGAGCAATGTTCAACTTTTGGCGCCTCGGCAGAAGCGTCAGCCAATGAAATCCCGTTTATGCAAATCTGCCAGTACAAGCTCTAGCCAATCAAACCGCGTGTATGCTGGGAGAGACTACGCAGGTCATTTCCTCATATTCAAAGAAATGGAGCGGTAGTGAATCACCCGGTGCTGAATGATCAGTCTCTGTTCATCTACCGGGATACAACCCGGAGGAGCGAGGCATGGAGGGAGGGGGCAGAGGCAGTGGGGGTGGAACTGGTAGGTTTTCGCCTGTTTGGGGATTTTATATCCAGTTTACTTCGTTTTAACATTGCTATTGCTTTGTATGGGGGGCGGGGGATTCCTGTGATTGGTTGTTGGTCGCAAAAAATCCCCGAGCTTCAGATACGCCCACCGCCAAGCGTCAACGCACACTGTGTGGACGCTCCGTGAGCGTTATGTTACCGTGTGACGTTGGTACATCGAGGTCAGAAGTTAGGGTTAGTTATGTAAAGAAAAAACGATGTTTAGATGAAGTTACGTGAAGTAATTACTGTATAGCAGGTTATTGCTACAGACGTTTCTCTACCCGTCTTTATATTCCAAACTCTTCATTTGTAAACCTCACTGGGGTATATGGGTGACGGCCCGTCCACACAGCGGCGTTGGAAGCTTCTTCCTGGCGTTTCAGGCTGCAAAAGTTGAGCAATGTTCAACTTTTGAAGCTTCTGAAGCTTTCGGTGGAAGCGTCAGCCAATCGAATCATATGCCAGTACAAGCTCTAGCCAATCAAACCGCTGCTTGTGTGTCAGGGGCGGGAGATTCATGTGATTGGTTGTTGGTCGAGCTTCAGACACGCCCAGCTCCAAGCTTTTTTTGAAGCTGTAGTGTGGACGGGCCGGTAGGGTAAACAAAGGGGTCAACGGTGGAAACTGACTTTTTTCATTTTGAAAGTAAACGTTAGCATCAAAAATACGTACATCAAAGCCACATTGTTTGATCCCATGACCGCTAGCAAATACAATATCTATATCCAGGCTTTACATTTGAGTATTTTACGGTTTTACACCAGATTAAGCTATTTTCATTGGTTAGTAAATAATATTAATATATAGTTTTTATGGTAATTTTCGGTCTTTTTTTCTTTAAGAGATTTTAAAGGTCCCCTATTATGCAAAATCCTCTTCTCCATGTCTCTTCTACATCAACATGTGTCCCCTCTTCTTCATGTCTCTTCTACATCAACATGTGTCCCCTCTTCTTCACGTCTCTTCTACATCAACATGTGTCCCCTCTTCTTCACGTCTCTTCTACATCAACATGTGTCCCCTCTTCTTCATGTCTCTTCTACATCAACACGTGTCCCCTCTTCTTCATGTCTCTTCTACATCAACACGTGTCCCCTCTTCTTCATGTCTCTTCTACATCAACACGTGTCCCCTCTTCTTCATGTCTCTTCTACATCAACATGTGTCCCCTCTCTTCATGTCTCTTCTACATCAACATGTGTCCCCTCTTCTTCATGTCTCTTCTACATCAACATGTGTCCCCTCTTCTTCATGTCTCTTCTACATCAACACGTGTCCCCTCTTCTTCATGTCTCTTCTACATCAACATGTGTCCCCTCTTCTTCATGTCTCTTCTACATCAACACGTGTCCCCTCTTCTTCATGTTCTTCTACATCAACACGTGTCCCCTCTTCTTCATGTCTCTTCTACATCAACATGTGTCCCCTCTGTGTAAAGAGATTTTGAAAGTTTCAGGAACAAAGATTTTCTCTCTTTTTTATCCATTTCTATAGAAACCTGTCTGAAAATGAGCTGATTTGGCCACCTTGTGATGTCATAACGATGTGTTGTTTTGTGTAACCATTAGCCAATCAGCAACCAAGGTACCCCCCCCCCCTTATCACCTGAGTCTCCTCTAGAGCTCCATTGAGTTCTTGTAACCAAATGTCTCTCAGAGGGGCGTGGGGAGGGGCTCCTTATTTTCATCTAAAGCCAGACAGAGAATCAGCACTGGGAAAAGGGCTGAAACAGAGGGGATTATGGGTAATGCTGCAATGATCTGCTTGGTGTTTCAGCCAATCAGAGACAGGCTCTGTATATATCAGAGACCTGTGATATATTGATGAAAAACAGTATGATAGGGACCTTTAAAGCGAGGCACACACTTGCAGGACCGTCTCCCTGTGTCAGGACATTTTGTCTACCTCCAGTGTCTTCCTAAATGTCCCTCCAACATGGCTCCTCTCTAAGCAGCTTAAGAATATCACCACCTGGACCCCCCACTACAAAGAGGCACGACGGATCAACAACCATTCCCACTCTCCACTCACGCTGGCACACTTGGGCCTGGATGAGCCCTCTTTGGCTGTTGCTCTACTCTACCTTGCCCAGCACTTGAATCCTCTAAAAGCTGAGAGTGAGAGGAAGCCTGCGGGCATCGTTTCAACACATCCAGGGGCTGCTTCCTCACACAGATGAGAAGACACTCAACAAAGACTGGCCACGATCTACTGATCAGCGCGAGCCGTGACTTTTATACCTAGGCCCTCTGATCCCCCCCCCCCCCCCTTTCCCTTACGTCACAGCGTATACTTCAGCGGAATATCAAAACAGCGGCCGGGGCGCAAAATGCATCCATGACAGCGAGCCTCTACCACACAGAACAACACCATTTATATAAACACCTATCATGACAGGGCACCCACAGCCATGTAGCAATTACTAATGAATTAAGTTGACACGGCGGCCCACATTGAAAATGACTTAGGCCTACCTTTGATGACAAATCACTGAAACACAAAGTCCATCCTCCTGTCCTTCTGGATGAAGCACTTGATGGCGGGTCATGCAGCTGATCCTTTGCCACTCGTTTATCATTGTAACTCAATCTTGAAAATGACTTGGTTAATAATTTCGCAACGATGTCATCACTATCACTGAAGTGACAGAGCCATCATGAATATATATTATAATATATCGATTAGATTTATGATTCGAAAATAATAAAAGTAGGGTAGACATGTATATTCCGGCTGAACAACACGTGCATTTATCTAACAGGTTCGTTTTCCACAGACCTTATTTCGAGCAATTACATCCATGGGTCCTTCTCAAATCGATTAAATGGAATCCTTGCGTCCCTCACTTGCGTCGTTTCCCTGCGTCTCTGCTTCTAGTCCCCCCACCAGGAAAGCATGGAGGACGCAAGGAAACCACGAGAAGCAGGGAAATGAGTTTTAATAGCAATGGGACGTCCTTTCTTCCGGAGCGTCACGTGAAGCGACGTCCGTTTGTGATGACGCCGCACAGCTGATCGTCTGACAGCAGCTCTGTCCCCGTTATTTTTCACAAACACGCCTCTGTTAGTAGCCAACACAATTACTGACACAAACATTTGATCATCTGTTGTAGACCCAAATACATTAAATAAAATAAGAACTCATCCTCAAAAAAGATAAACGGCATTCTTAAAATGTATAAACGAAAAAAGCGATATGAAAATGTTTCCAATAAATGAACACAACATTTTTTGACCACTTTGTTGCTCAGATATGTCACATATTTGTAACTAAATGATACATGAATTGAAACAAACACGGTATAGACTGAGGAGTGACTCTCGTGAGTTTCATGTATTTTCTTCACTCCGCGAAATGTCAGATCAGTGCATGCGCTGCATCGTCCAATCAGTGAACGATACACAGTAAGGGGGCGGGCGAGTATCTGTGGATTTCATCGGAGGATGGTCTGGTGATTCCTCCATTATCGCTCCGATCCTCGTCCTCCGGCAGAAATAAGTGCCATGGGAGGGTACTCAAGATGGAGCAGACAATCAACTTTCGGTGATACCGAGGAGCGAGGAGCGAGGAAATTAAAATAATCGACCTGAGAAGGACCCATGAGAAATCCCATTGCTTTTCTGTCGAGGGAACCCGAGCGCAGCTTACTTCCGGGTTTTAGGACGTGTCACTGCACAACATGTATAAACTCACAGCGGGCGGAACTTGTCATAAAGTCCGCGAAAATAATCCCACCCATTTAGAGGGAAGATATGATTGGTCAATTGTACATTGAGTTACTATAGAGGCGAAGTCCCTCTCTTTCCGGGGAGACTCCATGGGACCTTATTTCTGAAAAGTTATGCATTGAAGTCAATGGAGAGAGAAGATTATCTTTCGATCCCATTTCAATTGTGCCACGAATTACACATATGATGTTTTGTCAATTTAAAATATAATTTTACAAGTCAAAACAATTAAAATGTGTCGTAAAACTGTGAAGTAACACTTTCTTTTTTTTGTAAAACCGCTCAATGAACTACATCTCCCGCCTCGCACCACACACCAAGACGGCCGTCACGCAGTGGCACCAGCAGGGGGGGGCCAGGGGGGGCCATGGCCACCCTGATTATGTGTTGGCCCCCCCCACCACACACACACACCGGCTCGCCAGTCACGTAGTAGTTTATGATATTTAAAACAAATACACAGCCAGCGAGTCGCTTGATTTGAGCTTCCAACGCTCATACTGTAGCCCCTCCCTCTCCCTCTGCTACCATGGTAACACTCTGATACACAGCGCACCACTCTGAGATTCGCACAGACAGCAGCAGGTTGCAGCAAAACGTTTCTTTCTACTGACTGAGGATCTGACTTGACAAAAATCCACCAGACTTCTAGAAGGTAAGTATACGTTCGTTGCCTGTTAAGCCCCACAACACTTTAGGCTTTAGTGTGTTAGCTTTAGGTAGCAAAAAACGGAGATATGCTTATCTTTAGCTGTTATTCTGATCAAAATGTGTGTTCAATGGCATTAAAACGAGAAACGCGGGAAGACCTGGAAAACAGGCTCGGGGCTCAGTAAAGGCTGGCTTCAGGTATAATTCGTCTGTAAACACACTTTGGCGGCTATCCTAGTTAGCGTTAGTTTAGCTTGCTAAGCTAACGTTAGCTGATGTCGGTATGCTGGGCTGGTGTATGCGTAGGCTACTATTAATCACTGCTGTGTGTAATGTCCATCTGCAGAAAATGAAGAGAAAGTCAACAGACCTCTTCTTATTTTAAAGAAGAGAAGATGAGTAAAGACAGACAGAGCTGGCAGGGGAGCAGCAGCATAGGGCTAGTGAGGAGATGGCCATACATGCTAGAAAGTACATGTGGAACTCTGTTTTGTAAAAGTGAAACTAAAACCTAAGTACAGTTTTATTAATGTGATTGTGACCTTTGTAATAATGTAAGTCTTCTACACACTTTAGGTCTGCAGCTGCTTCAAAATGAAACGAGAATCTATGCAGTGTTTCCTCTTCTGTGTTCTGAGGTTATGAGCCGACCATTAGTCAAGTTTGTTTTCATAATGTTCTGTATGCTAATTAAAAAAAGGGTAACCAGTTTGTTTAGAAAGTATAAATATACATTTTCAAAACAAATGGAATACAAGCTATATGTATTACTCTCACCACAGTGGCCTAATCTAAAAAAAAGGAAATATGTCACCTATTTT
This sequence comes from Chaenocephalus aceratus, assembly GCA_023974075.1. Taxonomy (NCBI): domain Eukaryota; kingdom Metazoa; phylum Chordata; class Actinopteri; order Perciformes; family Channichthyidae; genus Chaenocephalus; species Chaenocephalus aceratus. The sequence continues at coordinate 191,568 of JAMFTG010000221.1, forward strand.
CTGTCTAATACTAAAAGGTGGTGTTTTGTATTATTTCTAATGTTTTGAATTTGCTATAAAGGTCAATAATAGATGGTGTTTTTGTGTTCAATCACAGTATGTATTTACCATGTATACCCCTTGTGTTTTTGGGTCCTGTTGAAATAAAATAGTCATGTTTTAAAACTTCATTTAATAAAGTCATGTCAATCATCTTTGATCCCAGTGTGACACAAACAGCTTTGTTCAGTCTAAAACTATTTATAACCTAGAGACAGAATATAACTGAAGAACATGTTGTGTTGCTTTGTGTATTGTATGTGTTGAGAATGCTGGAAATGTTGTGCCTTACAATAAAGGAACTTATTTAAATTAAGCTGTATTTGTCTTTTTAAAAAGGAAAGAACAACTAGCATATATAAAAAACAAAACTATAAATCACCAACACATGTATACATAACACACAACAAGGTTCTTTTAAATGTTGTTTGAAGTAAAATGTTAACTATCCGTATTATATTCACTTCAGATGAATAGTATCAGAAAATGTAAAATAAGAAACCAAAGTATATCAGTAGATGATTCTCTTTGCCATTGTTTTCATCTAGTCTATACTTTTACAACAATTAAATTCTTGGTTTTGGTGGGCCACCCCAAGATTTTCAGTGGCCCCATTTGGCCACCCCGATGAAACATTTCTGGAGGCGCCACTGCCGTCACGTTGAAACATTTCACTTCTTTCTTTCAGAACGAGGCGGAAAGTATTAAAAGAGGTGGAAATCACTCCAAGTCTGGGCGTGTTGAGAGCTGTACACACACAAGGGGAGTTAGTCGGTTCCGTGAGAGCCAGCATGCGGGACCGGGACTCTGGGATTTGTAGTCTTTCTAGTTGCGTATCTTTCATAGTCTTATATTTCAACAGTTTTACGACAAACTGTGACTTTTTTGACGTGGAAATTATTTTTTAAGATTGATAAACATCATATGTTTAATTCGTGGCACAATTCAAACGGGATCGAAAGATAATCTTTCTCTCTCCATTGACTTCAATGCATACTTTTTCCGAAATAAGGTCCCATGAGTCCCACCGGAAGGGGAGGGACTTCGCCTCTCTATAGCTGGCCCTCTGTGAATCTGCAGAGGGACCAACAAGCTCTCCCGTCTAGAGACGGCATTTAACCCTTCACATTCCAACAGAAACTGAACAGGCAGATTCGAAGGATTTATTTCTTTGGAAATGTTATTTTAAATTAAATCAAGTTATTTTGGTAAAACTAATGAAAAATGTAACAAACAAAAAATAAAAAAAATAATAATGTTTTCAAATATTATTTTTAGAATATCTTCTCAAACTTTTTTCAATAATGTACCCCCTTTGAAAAAAGAATTCAGCCAGGTACCCCCTTTGTTAGGGACAGAATGCCTATATGAAGAGGTACAGTGCAGCCTTGCACCATCAGTGTCTGATTTATTAAAACAACAACTTTGTAACTGAGAAACACTGAAATGCTACATTTCAAATGTTTACAATCCATCACTAAATTCATGGCAAACCACTTTTAACATCATGCAATAACACTAAGACGACATTAGTTGCATTGAACTGATCTTTTTAATAAGTTGTACTTACTATGTAGTGAGAAACATGGGCTTGAGCTTCACTGAGGATCTTTGTCATTCTGACAGGAAGGCCACTGCAGTTATTACACTTCGCGTTTTGAAATTATGTGTAACTCTGTTCATATAAAACCCACACTGCTCAAACTTCCTTACTTTTCCTAAAAAAAATCCTATATTTATTTATTTTTAATTAACATAAACTGTAATAACAGAGCAGTCAAGTGAAGCTAAATATGCTAAAGCTACCGCCTGTTTGTATCAGATTTCCTGTTTTGCCATCTGTTGCTTCATCTCTTGTTGCTACAGGATGCTGCCTTTTCTCAGCCTCGGGGTTGCTGCTGTTTCAAGGTTGATAGCTTTTTAAGATGACTGACAAGTGTTGAGCCAGGAATAAGACAGAGGGGATAACAGCTTTCAAAAGCCCGCTCCGCCTAAAGGTGAGTCAGATACAATATCTTTAAGGGGCCCGTCTACAGATAAGATGAGAGGCTTATCTTGGCCGCTGTGGACCAACATCTTCAAATGCCAATCAAACTTTGAATAGTACCTGACTATAGTGTGAGGACCAGAAAAGCAGAACTCTTTGTTGTAGCCTTAGTATGAAAAGGAAGTCTGGTATTCGACATGCTTCATATAAAAGAGGCCCTATAAAAAGATAAGATAAGATAAGTACTTTATTGATCCCAATTTGGGAAGTGTTTGTGTTGCAGCAGCATTAAATATAACATTGTACAGTAAAAATTAAAAGACTAGAAATAACCAATAAGTAATATACATGTTGAATTACACATTTACAGTAACAAAATATAAAGCAAGTTACATCAAGGTTTCCGTTAGCCGGTAATTATCGTTTTTTAGCTGGTAAAATGTATTAAAAACCGGTCAATTTAAAACCTGCAGGTCAAAATGTCCGGTAATAATTAGGGATGCTCCGATCGATCGGTCGCCGGTCATTATCAGCCGATATTCACTCTTAATAGTTTAATCGGTGCTAAAGGCCGATCAGGAGAGCTGGATCTGATCGATATGGACAGAAACACGAGTGAAGTGTAACCAGACGCGAGAGAGAGATCAGATCAGCTGCTGAGTCTGATGGAGACACGCAGCTCTGATCCCCTGAAGCCCCGCCCACTGTTTAGCGAGCTGCATGATGAGAAACTGACGTGCTGTCACGAGGGAGAGAGGGACAGAGAGACGAGAGAGAGAGAGAGAGAGAGAGAGAGAGAGAGGAGAGAGAGGAAGAGAGAGGGAGAGGAGGAGAGAGAGAGAGAGAGAGAGAGAGAGAGGAAAAGAGAGGATCCGTTTCTCCCGTGTTATTATCCAAAGTTAATTTAAACTTTTGAATAATGTACTTCATCTACTACAAGTACTTTGTTTGAATGTAATAATTATGTTGTTTGTGTTTGTGGAATCATTTATTGAAAAATGAATCTGAATTTTTCGATCTGTTACGATTATAAACTGAAGGAATATAAAAATGACTCCCATTAACTGAGTTTTAAACATCAGCATATCCGGTATAGTCCGGTAATTACCCGCTAACGGAGACTCTGCTACACAACTATTATTATTATTATTGAAACATGACCGGTAAGTTTCAAATGTGTCCGGTAAAATAAATGATGTCCGGACATTTGACTGGCAAGAAAAAATCCAAGTGGAAACCTTGATAAGTATGTGCGCCTGTGAGGCATGGGATATTAAATATTAAATTGAATACAAATGTAAAATAGTGTGAAAGTCATGCTTTTTGGGGGCGTCATGTAAATGGTCTGCAAAAGGCTAAAATCCCAACGAGTGGCAAATGAAGATGAGGATAGTGGACGTATGGAGTATTTCTGCACCGAGGGAGCTTCCTCTGAGCGGTGGAAAGTGCCGGCACCTGAGTGGCCGACTCCCACAGAGAGCACCAACACATTCACATCGATCTGTGTGGAAACCGGCATCAAGCTCCCAGTCGGAAACTCCAGCAAAGTGAAAATAACTAGGGTGAATGCCTCACATCATTGTTCAATAAGCAGCAGTCAGTGTATTAACACCTTTCCTGCTTCGAGTACAAACCAACGCAGGACGAAGCAGCAGCAGCGGAGGCAAGGTGTTCACTGATTCTATCTGACAAATTAAGGTCAGGGAAATATAATCTCAAGAGAACAAAAGCACTCAACTCTCCATTAATCATTGACAGATCTGTGTGGAGACGTCCAGGTAATGCAACAGCAGTGTGAGGGGATAGCAACACAAGAATCTGTGCTCATCGATGTTCCTTCGTGACAGAGACTAAATCTAACTGGGAGGAAAGTGCAAAACAAAATCCTTTAGATGCAAATAATGGGTCTTCCGATAAAAGTATTTATTGCTGCAATACATTCGTACATTTCATATTCACCCATTTCTCTGCCTGAACTTCACATGTTTAATTATTTAGTGTGTAAAGTCACATATAATTTGTCGTATACTGAATGACACAATATGCACTTTTGGGATGTATTTGCAGAAAATGTTTGGGAGTATCAGTGAACTAATACTTATGACTGACGGCCCGTCTACACTACAGCGTCGACAGGTCGAACTCCAATCTGCCCATTCACTTTCAATGGGGTGACGTCACGTAGCCGCGCTTTTTCGCCGAACTGAATTGTGGGTAGCAGAGCGGGTCCGTCTCAGCGTCTCCGGCGTCAGAAGTTGAACAATGTTCAACTTCTGACGGAGACCGGAGTAGCCAGCGCCAGCCAATCAAATCCCGTTTCCTGAAAATCTGACAGCTGAAGCCGTAGCCAATCAAACCGCGTCTAAGCTGGGAGAGATATCCCGCCGTTCATTTCTATATTTCAAAAAAAGTTGGAGGAGAAACTAACTATCGCCGTAGCAATCACCCGGTTTTGTATGACCAGACCCTCTTCACCTACCGGGACTACAAACCGGAGGAACCAGCATGGAGGGAGGTGGCAGAGACAGTGGGGAAACTGGTAGGTTTTCGCCTGTTTGGGGAGTTTATATATATATTGCTCGCATAAAATCCCCGGGGGTTTTTGCTTTGTATGTCGGGGGCGGGAGATTCATGTGATTGGTTGTTGGTCGTGTTGCTTGAATAAAATCCCCAAGCTCCAGACACGCCCAGCTCCAAGCTATTTTTGAGCTGTAGTGTGGACGCTCCATACTTCCTTCGCGTCGAAAGGAGCCAGTTGAGGTGGTTCGGGCACCTAGTTAGGATGCGCACCTTGTGGCGGCCTACCTAGGGAGGTGTTCCAGGCATGTCCAGCTGGGAGGAGACCGAGGGGTAGACCTAGGACCAGGTGGAGGGATTATATCTCTTCGCTGGCCTGGGAGCGCCTTGGGCCCCCAGTCAGAGCTGGGTGATGAGGGGAAAGGAAGTTTGGGGCTCTCTGCTGGAACTGCTACCCCGCAACCCGACCACGGATAAGCGGGAGAAGATGGATGGATGGATAATACTTATGATTACAATATGTTCTGCAAACACTGCCAAACATGTAAATAGATACTGTGTCGTCACGAAGCTCACAACTTGTCTCATCATTCTGAAGGACTTGCCTCCGTGACATAAGCCATTAATCAACTCGGTATCATGCATAATGCACAATCACCTGGGTTTCAAATATGCTCAATCCTTTTATTGACTGCTGCTCGAGGAAAAACAGATCCAGTGTCCTTGATGTATTGGAGATTTACATAATCCATGCTAAGTAATGGGAACCGGGGTATTACCGCGCAGATGTCATCAGGAAACATCAGATGCGGACATATTGACCTCGTGGAGGACGAGCTTTTTGACGTTTAAATGAGAGCATCAACAGGTTCTCTTGGCGCTGCCTGAGAGGAGACAACGAGTGATCGAGGATCGCACTCTCCAATCAGTCCGTGACAAGAAACAAATGGACAATCTGCAAACAAACAGCCTCTCTCCAGCCCACCTCTCTCAAGTTCACACACATGACCCCACGGCATCTCTGTCGACATGCTTCACATCTTCAGGAACTACCACAACAATGGCTTCTAAGAGTAAAGTGTGTATTATCAGCCGGAGCGTGACAGCTGGGAGTGCAGCTTCGATCAGCGTGGAGAAGCAGACAAATCACACACATGCTGTTTTATGCAAATGCTCACTTGAAGACATTTCAATCCCCTCACCCTTTTAGGCACCGTATCATTCCCTTCAGTCAGATGTATTGTGTCTAAATCATGTGTAAATTGCTTTCCTGTGCTGTGGCGACCATTTTGTTTGGATGTGTGAGACGACGAGTCTGGCGATAAACACCTATTTGTTTTTTGAACGCATGAATAAAAAGTCACATGCAGCATAATGAATACTTTAAAGCGAGACACTTCAGGAAAATACATCGGTGTTTTTATTGCTTACATTACATATTGTCCTTTAGTGCAAGGAAAACATCCAAAACACATATTTAAGGGCTTCGTTTTTCTAACTTTGTCTATTCGCCTCTGTGGATTTCTGTCATCTGTAAATGCCTCTTTTGCATATCCAAACATTTCTCTTAAAAAACTTGAACTGCAGAAAATAATCGTCTCAAAGTAACTCATGAACTGGGGAAGTTTCACTGTGATATCTGTTGGTTTTATTGTCACACCTGGATTGTGCACAAAATGAATGCATTTTACATTTCATATATTGAAAGGCCGCTTCCTTCATTTCATTCCCTACTAAACCCTAAAGGTTTTTTAAAGGGATGGTTGATCTACAGCACAGGTGTCAAACTCAAGGCCCGGGGGCCAAATCAGGGCCTTGGTGGATTTAATTTCGGCCCGCAGGATAATCTCTAATTCCTATTCGATCTGGCCCGCCGGTATATTGCAGCACACCTTCACTCCATCCTGAGGGTCTCCTCCGCTCAGAGCCTGAGCCCAAACATTGATGACCTGCACCCAAGATGAGATGCCAAGTGTCTGAGCTAGCATATCAGAGCAGCAACCTGAGTTCAATGGATGCTTCCTTCTGCACTTTCTCTCACGGACAGCAGGCATGTTTGGTTTCTCTCTGAGGGGAATAGTTTTGTTTGAAGCTGTTGTTGGCCTGTGGGGAAAATGTACTCATAAGAAGTGACCTCTGGAGAAGCTGCAGATAGAGCCATAAGAAATGAATGCAACTGATTATTTAATGTTGTTTTTATAGGCAATAATTTAAGCTTTGTTAGTTCCAGGTTTAATATGTGCAATAAGTTCATTTCAATAAGTTCTGCAATAAACATTGAACCAGTCCGGCCCTCGACTAGCACCCATTTTTTAAGTTTGGCCCACTGTGTATTTGAGTTTGACCCCCCTGATCTACATGATCAATATTAAAAAGCCGACTGCCTAGAAGATTGGTGAAAATGTTTTGTTTTGTTTTACATGGCTGTTTTAAGGGAATATTCTTATTTGTGAGCAAAACCAAAAATATCATAAATCCCCAATGCAAAAGGCTTTGACTTTAAAATGTCTAAAAAGAGATTTTAAACATTCAATATTCAGATTTCTGCTCGAGAAAGTTCGGCAAATTGGCAGTTATTCACCGAACTAATAACTTAACATAACATTTCAGAAAACTGGAGAGGTTTCATGTTGATATCTAACAGGATTGTCTCTTAAAGTATGAATGACATTATGAGCTGTAATCATAATAGTTGAATACACTGTGTCGCTATGAAAAACGTATATTTAATAAAATGGCTTTTTCAAAGGCTCTGCTCGTGCACTCGCTGTTAGTGGCCTCGTCCTCCTGGCACATCAACTGTATATAATGTGTGACTGCAAATCAAGAAATGTGTAAGTGGCACTTGCGGCTCAGCGTAATGGAAACTGTGACTGGCACAATAGGTCGAGAAAAAGAAAAAAAAAAGCGGCATCTGACTCATCTTCAGAAAGCACTTCCATTAGAAAGGACGGAGATGAATCTGAGAGGATATTGTAGTCATGTGACCGCGCTACAACACAGAAGCAATTTACTCTACTATTATGTTTACAACCCTGTACTATATTCAACCTTGACTTTTGGAAATCATATATCCACATTGGATTATCACCTAACTCTGTAGTTCCCCTGGTGTAGTCCAAACGATAGCTGGGGATTCTGGGTAGTGTAGTGTCTTCTGCCATCCTTTACTCCGAAAAAATATTTGTTTCTCCGAATCGAAGGGGAACAATACAAAAGCATTGCACACAATTTAAACCAATCAATGTTGTGTAATTAACAAGGATAATCTGGTGTTCTTTAGTCGATGAGTAGTGCAGATATCACTGTAAAATCAATCGACAGTAAGAGGAATACTTACTTCCGGGTGTACAATTCTCCGTTATCCAATGAGAATGGACGCTCACATTGCCTTTAAGGGCAGTCGACACAAACGAATGCCGTGCTTCCATGAGCGTCATCCCGCCGCAGAACTGACGGCAACAAAAGTCCTACATTATTCAATTCAAATAAAGAAGTAAAAACAATAAGTGTGGCTTGATATTGAGTAAGAAACAGGTTGATAAACGCCGTGAGAATGGATCTGCGGGTAGCATTCGCTCGCGATCTCAAGTCGTCTACAACATACGTTTAGGGAGCTATATAGAAGCCTATGGACATCCCTGGAAAGTTGAAAATGTACGCTAAGGGCCCCCCCTTGCGTTGGAAAAAGCCGACACAGGGGACTTGACATAACGTCAACATAGGCCGACCTGGGAGTGAGGATGTGTTGCCCAGACATCAGGAGAAAGGTATGTACAATGGTTCCTATGCCTTGGGTCTCGTTGTCATGCTGCTTCCCTGATGGCCTCCACAGGATTGTAGCTGACATCCTCGTGGATTCATCTTCTTATTACAGACACATGCATTTCCTAACATTCGGTCTATATGCTGTAAAATGTATTGTCTCTTGGATTTACACACGGCATCTATTGCACGTCTGTCCGTCCTGGGAGAGGGATCCCTCCTCTGCTGCTCTCCCTGAGGTTTCTCCCATGTTCCCTTTAAACTGTGGGTTTTCTCTGGAAGTGTTTTCCTTGTACGATGTGAGGGTCTAAGGACAGAGGGTCTAAGGACAGAGGGTCTAAGGACAGAGGGTGTCGTTTTTCTCATACTGATATTCTGAACATTCTGTGCTGTTGTATTTGCTGCAAAGTGTCTCTACTGTAGGCTATTTTATTATATGTACAGCACTTTGGCTCGACCAAACATCGTTTATAAATGTGCTATATAAATAAAACCTGATTTGATTTGATAAGCCCCACTGTACACGGTTACCACTGTCCCCTTCCCATCAGAGTTGAGTGAGAACATATTGCGCTCCACATGGTGTCATCACTTAGGTGCAATTATTCACAGGTATAAAAATAGTCAATTTGTGGGATAACTCTGGATCGACCCCTCAGGACAGCTGACGAGTGCTAACAGTGGCACAGCTGCGATCCAATTTCAGACATTAAGCCTTTTTGTGTGATAATGGTGATGAGCATATGAAGCAGATTACCAGCAGGACATCCCTAAAACTGCCTGTTATCAATACGACAGTCATGTGAGGCCTCCAGCTGTAGGTTACAGATTTATTTTTAATCCTCCATGAGTAAATGTGTAGCCTCAGACCATGACTTTAAAGTGCACGTTAGAGATTCTGCTTTTTTTTTATCCTGCAGCTATTATTATCATAACTACTATTGCTCCACCAAAGGGTTTTACTACTACAGCTGCTGCATCTATTTCACTTTTAATGGCACTGGTATTATGCTCTGCCACACATTCAAAGACAAAACATTGCTGCACAAAAAACGTCTTCTTCTGCCGGAGGATCAGTCAGAGTTTAACGAGGACGTTTTTTGTTTTTAGATCTGAGGCAGAAGGATTGAAATACACGCAGGGTGAAAACAGGTCGAGCAAGCTGTGTGATGTATGAGTTGCTTTGTTTCCTTTGTGCTCGACCTACTATCGCGATCCAAGAGTTTCATTTGACATGACTCAGCAAAACCCTGAGATATCACATCATCAAAAGTGCTTAGGGTTAGACTGAGCCATACGATCAGTTTAAATCACTAAAATCTATATTGAGAGTCAAGTCAGTTTTTTATTTAGTACCTAAAGGTTCCTGAAGACATTGTTCCCGCATACTTTGGAGTAGCCTTTGCATCACTTTCTTTGATAGACTATATTTGTACACTTTAGCTCCATGTTATGGTATTATGTAACTCCATTCTCCTTAAGAAAACTGTAGCGTGTTGTGGAGATAAAGTTTCCACTGTTTTGTGTGCAGCTGAACCTACTTGTGGGTGAATAAGGTACACACACACACACACACACACACACACACACACACACACACACACACACACACACACACACACACACACACACAGTATTTATTCTGCTGTAAGTGTACACGTCTTGTAGCTCTACATATCTTAATAGACATCTCTGTTCCATGTTTACTGTCCCACACCAAATGTAATTAGTTTCCACTAACAGCTCGTAGTTGACACAGTCCAAATTGTTTTCCTTATCTGTGCGGCAGTGTCAGTGGCACGGCGATGCTTTCGATTCTCCCACGTTCAGCGGTCAAAATAAAAGTTGATGGAGCGCAGTGGAATACATCTAGCTTCACTTCCCTCTGAGGCATCAACAGGTGAGCGCGTGAGGGGATGACTCTCACGCGGTCAGACCAACGCTTTGTTTGAGTGTGGTATTAAAGCATTGAGTGGCTGGTTAAATAGGGCGGTGGTGGCGAAGTCCATAGGGACTTGGCTTGGCAACTGGAAGGTCACCAGTTCAAGTCCCGGCAAGACCAAGTGCTACCGAGGTGTCCCTGAGCAAGGCACCGTTCCTCACACTGCTCCCCGGGCGCCGTTCAAAATGGCAGCACACTGCTCCTAACACTAGGATTGTGTCAAATGCAGAGAAACCGTTTCCCCACGAGGGTTAATAAAGTATATCAAATCAAAATCAAATAAAGCAATCATTCTGAACGTTGGACCTAAAGGAAATCTGCCTGCTTTAAAAAGTGACATCACTATGTAACGCCCTTCTATTGGCTAGTGTTACATTACATGTTACTTGTTAGACGCTTTTATCCAAAGCGACTTACACACTCAGTACTGGGGGCAATCCCCACAGGAGCCATTTGGGGTGAAGGGTCTCAGGGACACAACGACATGCTGGCTGCAGCGGGGTTTGAACCTGCTCCCCCTGATCCCAACACATGCGCACAACCCACTGCACCACACGCCACAGTATCGTGTTCTATTGGCTCCAACATATTGTACGTGATAGGCATTATGGAGAGGGACATAAGCGGTTGACCAATCACAACAGCCAGCTAACCAATCAGAGGGCTCTGGTTCAGACAGAGGGCGAAAAGAGGTCACATGCTGTCTTTAAGAGATGATGATGTATGTGTAATTATGTAAATATCAACACATCCCAGGAACAGCTAAAACCAACACTACTTTTTTTGTCAATACTTTCCGAATGCGGCATCCTGTGTTTTGACCTCTGTCCCAAACCCATGCAGATCTGATGGAACACAGTATGCTGATGTGTTCAGTGCACGAGGCTGAACTGTAGTGTGTTGTCAAATGTACTCAAACAGGAGGAAGTTGTGCTTTTGTTAGGGACTATTTTCAGCTGCGCATTGATACACATGTCTTTCTTACAGGTGTTAAAGCATCAGAACGCTGACTCTTTGATTGAGTGACGCAATAAAGTCATCCAGTGCATGTGTGCAGATCATACATGTCTGAACACGATGGAGCTCTCTGGTCCAGAGGAGTAGCGTATCAGGCTGGAGAAGAGTGTGTGTGATGAGTTCACTGTTGGGTTTACGGTCTGTTTCATGGGCTTTGGTGATGAGGACAGAGAGGACAGAACATCACCAGACGTGTCCTTTAAGATAAGATATAGGTTCTCTTTATATTCTGTCAATACAACAGTAACAGTATTTTCCCATTCGGATCCATGACAACATGCCATCTATATATATCTATATATCTATATAGATATATATATATATAGATATATATATAGATATATAGATATATATAGATATATATATATATATATCTATATATAGATATATATATATATATATATCTATATATAGATATATATATATATATCTATATCTATATATATATATAGATATAGATATAGATATAGATATATATATATATCTATATCTATATATATATAGATATAGATATAGATATATATATATATATATATATCAAGGTTCAAGGTTCTTTCTTTAGTCATACGGACATAGTGTAGTAATGCCGATGAAAGTCTTAGGTCACAGGCTTCTCCAACAGTGCAACACAATAACACAGATAAACAGAAAGTACAGTGCAAGTAAATAGTAAATACAAAGAAAAATAGTTTAAAAAAGTGAAATAGTGCAATAAGAGTCTATATGCAAGTTATTGGAATGATATATTAGAGAAATAGATACATAATTACTAAGTAGCAGATGAATGTTATGGATGTTGTTTCAGAAGCTCAGGTGTTTAACAGTCTGATGGCCTGTGGGATGAAGCTGTCTTGAGTCTGGTGGTTTGTGTCCGGATGCTGCGGTACCGCCTGCCGGACGGCAGCAGACTGAGCAGTTTGTGGCTGGGGTGATGGGGGTCTTTTATAATCCTGAGGGATTTCTTCCTGATATATATATATATATATATATATATCAGGAAGATACATGTATTTATAAATACATATATATATGTTAAATGGTATATAAATTAATCTGACTGATGTTCAATGCAATGAATTGTGTTATATTGTTTTTTTAGATGATCACAAGTCTGCAAATGTGTAAACCTGCCCCCTCAGAAACTCAGTCTGTTAGTTTATAATTACCTGCCTGCACATTTGGTAACGTGTTATCACAATTCTGATATGACCAGTTTCACACCATTCACAATATTGTTTTTTTTATTCTGTAATTTGGAGAAATATCAGATGTTCTGCAAAACTATTTCTTTTCTTTTCTCCATTGCATTAATCAAATGAATCCAATCAGTGCCAACATGTCGGTTCTGTCCCACTTTAATCCTCACATCGCAAGCATTCAAATCCCCCTGTATATCTGACAGTGACCGTCTGGCGGCCCCTGCTCTCGCGTTAACCCTGTTAACAGTATGATAATGCATGCGCCCTGCTTCCTGACAGAGCAGCGGCAGTGAATAACCCACTTCACAAGACATGAATATTACAATGGCTCTCGTGGCTGCAGCCTGGAAACAACAGTCGCTCCTCTCTCTCTGCGCGCCCCTCTTTAAGTGTTGCCTGGCACACGGGAGGACAGGCCGGGTGCATTAGTCCCCCCAGAATAAAAAGTCCTCCTCCTCTAAAACGCGGTGTGACTTCTTCAATAATGGAGGAAGTGTTCTCACTGTGACCTCTGCTGAAAGGAGAAGTTCTTTTTAAATGTCCTGCCACTTCGTTTGAACAGTTTGGACAGTTATTTAATGCAATTAACTCCATCTTCATCAGGGTTCAGATGCAGGTGGAATGTGGTTTGACTGTGAACCGTAAAACGGAGAGAAACTCATTGCTCCGAGACTGCCTGAAATACATCTTTATGACGCAAATGCATCATCGTAAATCGCGTCAAAACTGATGTAATACACAACTCCTTTTAGGGGGGGGGGGTTGTGATTTCTCTCGATCACCAGCTTTCACTAAACCCATCTATCCTTTCCAAGCACTTGTTGTGAAGCCACTTGTTTGCAGCCAAACTCTAAGCGATCTAATCCTAACCGTAGGAATACACATGTGGAGGCTAAATAACATGTAAGAAGTGAACCAGGATCGGTTTGGTGGTATCACTTGATAGACTCTCCGAACTCCTGAACCCGTTGGAGCTGTGCCTTCAGCACCACAGAGCCTCGTCATCCTCCACATCTCCTCTCTGCTCGCTTTAAGAGTACATCTCGGCGTGTCTTACCCCCGAAACTCGTGTTACTGTCTGCATCTAATTTACGCAGCGTCAAAGTTGGATAATCACGCACTACAGCTGCACCAAAGGAAATGATACATGTGTTTTAACAGTCTTATGAGAGCGTTACGTCATTCGTCAGTGTTAGTTAGTATGAGAAACATCATGTGGTGGTGTTTCAGACAAAGCTCCAGCGGGTGCAGCTCCCTCAGAGCAGCGACTGCAACATGTTGCGTAAAAAACTTTATCCTAAGACTTATAGAAATGTGAAAATGTGCTTTCACCTTATTATTACTGCCTATGGGTCGTTTCGCTGCCATGGAACTGTTAGTGTCCTCATCATAAACCACGTCCTGTTGCGCAACAGCGATATAACACCACCTGTAGTGGTTGTGGGGTTTTGCTTTAAGAGACTTACCAAAAGAGACTCACACTTACCTATGGTGGTTATCACCGTGATGGCAAAGTAAAATGACCCTGCGAATTTCCACTGCACCCCGGCTCTGTGGGGCTCTGACTCCATGATGATGGTCTCCAGTTTGCGGTAATCATCCTCGCTGATGTTATATTTCCCCTGGAGACGCTTCTCCTCGGCTTCCAGCTGCTCCTTCTCCCGCATCTCGAAGTCGGACTCCAGGGCGTCAAAGACCGCGGCCCCGACGAGCAGGTATGTGAACGTGCAGATGATCAGGGACAAGGTCCGCACGTTTTGCCGCTTCATGGCCAACAGGAACCGGCGACCGAGGGGCTCATGTCCCCTCGGATTCCCCGGGAAGACGCAGCAAGCGTGGGGAAAACTGTGTGGACAGCGCCTGGAGGAGGAGGCGCAGAAAGGTGCGCTCCGGTGACCGCGGTAGAAATCCCCCCCTGCCTTGTAGTGACAGAAGCCCAGATCCTGCTCCTGGTTCGCGGAGAGACACAACAGACTGCTCGATCGCCTGGACCAGGAGCCCTGCAGCCGAAAGACCCTGCGCAAGACCTGCCCAAACCAAGTCCTCCCGGTGCGCAGTGCCATCAACAAGCTGCTTCCCAGATCGCCTGTTGGTCTCTGCGCTCCACAAGTGAACTAAACAGACGTGAATAAAAATGTTCCAAAAAGATCAGTGACAGATCCTTTTGTGCTTTGATGCTCCACTCACTGTGATTTAAAATGTCCTGCAACGAGGCATTTCGCTAAGTTTGATCCAAACACCAACCTGTTCATTTTAGCCTCATCAGCATGCAGGCTATTTTTAGCAGCACATTCCCCATATAGAGAAGGACACACATCCCGTTTCAGTGAAATCCTTAAATCTTCCTCGCTAACAGTGGAGGACATCCTCATTAGAAATATGCCGAGTCGTCAAAAAGACACAGGCAGGGTCACAGAGTGCCGCGGAGGAACATCAAGTTGGGAAACTCACACAGATAAAAACATCACGGCGGTTTACTCCTCTCATCTGCTGCTTTATCCCAGGATCACCACTTGTTAGATGGGTTTAAAAATAAAAATCCAAGCATGCAATGTCGAGAACAAGCTCCATGGACAAGAAGTTTCCCCGAGTTGATGAATATAAAATGATTATTAGCAGAGAAAGATACTTTAAAGCGAGCTACAGCGCGCCCCGTGCCTGCAGTGGCACTCATGCCCCGTTGCGCACATCCAAAGCTCTCCCGTACTGATGACTGGAAACTGATTTAAAATGAAGAAGAAATAGAAAACAGGGATACATGTGTCCCCTGGTCGCGCGGGGGCCTCAGATCTAACCATGCGTGTCACGAAGTGCTCGTATTGTGAAGGCTCCACATCTTGTGCCTCCACTCACTCCAGACTGCGGTCGGTGGGCGTCGCTCCGGCTGCACTGAAAAAAGGGGCACTGGTGGCCATCTGTTGGATTTATCCAAGCCTATTGTGTGAATGTTATACAATTGTATCATGTTCCGATGCACAACGTAATTGTGTAGAATCTACATTGTATGAGGAGAGAGTACATGCACGTGTTTAGGTCATGTTGGGATAAAATGAGTCAATCAAATAAATGTATAAATTCCACCGCAATACCCCGCAACATCGCGCGCAATGCATTTCTTTTTGGAAGAAGACAGCCGCAAGGAAGGCAGCTCTGTCACTCAGCTCGGATCGGTAAGTATGGATGGCTGGAATATATTGGAATATTAGTTAATGCGTAACCATATGTAGTATACTTCATTGAAAGTCACCAACATAAGTTAATGAACTGTCATGAAGTTATTTGCTCTCGTGCTGTTGAATTACCGTGTGCTACGTTTACTCTGAAAATGTCCGCCCCAACAGTAACGTTAGTCAGTCGGGTGTGGCCCGCTGCAAGGTGTGTTGGTTCGTAGCTACTTAATGCTATCTGTTAATTTAAGCCATTGTTAGCTAATGTAGCATTAGCTGCAAGGTGTGTTGGTTCGTAGCTACTTAATGCTATCTGTTAATTTAGCCATTGTTAGCTAACGTAGCATTAGCTGCAAGGTGTGTTGGTTCGTAGCTACTTAATGCTATCTGTTAATTTAGCCATTGGTAGCTAACGTAGCATTAGGATTAACATTAGCTTTCAAACGAAAGCTTTTGGTCAACGAGCAGTACGAGTTTACATTACTGTCGTTAAGAGGCTGGGACGCTCACGTTTTAACCAAGCCACGCTCCAAAGTTATGCTAAATGTTAGCAAGGGAAAAACGGCCATGCTTTTTAATGTCAATGCTGTTTTTGCTGCAGCAGATTGCCGTCAGACGACCGTAGTGCCTCCGCTGTGGCTCAAGTTCTGTGGTGAGTATGTATTTTATCTGTAAATAACAGGATTAGAAATATGGGTATTGTTTAATAGAATTATGATACCAGTACTAGACTACCCTTAAAACCTGTTAAGCCCGATTGCCCCCACCGCCGCGGTGCAGATGCAACATCTTACAAGAAACAGTGTCTGAGGGCTTCTTAACATTTAACAAACTATGAATATGTAATACCCAGTTATCGGGAAGAAACTCGGCTAACTGACAATATTAACAATTTTACCTAAACGAAACAGAATTCCAACACCAAGCTCTAAATCACCACTTAGTGAAACGTGCTAACGGGGCTAACGGCTACTTAGGGGCTAACGGCTTAGCATGGTTAGCAGTCCAGTGTGTCAGCTTTAGGGCATGTCATGCATGTGTGTGCGTCTTCTAGAGGTGATACAGATAGGCTATATGCTCTAGTTACCAGAAGCACATGGCTAATTATTAGAGCCCTCGATTAAAAAAATTAATCTAATTAATTAGAGGCTTTGTAATTAATTAATCGAATTATTATTATTTTTTTTTAATCAAATATACATATTTGACCTGAGAACAGTGAGAAGCAATTTTCACATGGATTTTACTCCAAGTGGTCTACAGTCCAGGTGCATGACATTAAGGATTTTGGGAGATGGCCCTGTGGGCCATCTAAGCTAATTTACAGATGGCCCTGAGCCCAATAGAGATTGCCCTGAAAAATGCACGCGGACGAAATGGCACGAAGGGTTTGGGGGGCCTCTGTCCCCCTAGACATTTTTGATTTTTGCAGGTCTTATATGCTGGTCTGGTGCATTCTCTAGACTGAATTATAAGATGAACCACCACAATATTATATTGTACAATTTCAATTTTATTCTTCATTTCACTTGTTTGTTTGTTCTTGTTTGTGTTTGCTCTCTTGCATGCCCTGCATAGCTATAAGAAATACTTAAGTTGTTGGTCAAAGCTAGGGGTGCAACAACTAATCGACTTAAATCGATTAAAATCGATTACCAAATTATTTGCCAACTAATTCAGTCGTCGATTCGTTGGTGACGTCATCATGTGCGCTTTACGCGCCGTTAAGCTACAACGTTATTGTACTGAGACATTAAAAAATATATGTCATGTATTATTGAAACAAAAACATTATATCGCAGTCTTAGTGTGGCCAGCTCGTTTATAATATGTAAAAAGACAAACAAATGCGTCTATGATGTATTTTCGATCAGACGAGATCTCTCTCCCTGGTCTGTGTGGGAGGGGGCGGGGCAGTTTACACACACGCGGCTGCTACATGCAGCAACACACTGCGGAGAGAACGCCGCTCCTAGGTGTGGTTAAACTTTACCCATCTCGATGCTCGGTGCCAAAAGTGCAATAAGAGTTTAGCATGTGAGGGCGGTAACACGAGCAATGTGTCTAAACATTTAGCAAAAGTGCTCCACATGCAGACGGAGGAATGCACCGGGTTCGACTGTCTTTCTAGCAGCTCTGTAGCCCCGTCCACGAGTAACGTTTTCACGTCAGGTGTTATGTATGCTAGCAGCAACACACGGAGTTAACTCAATTATATAAACATGGGGTAATGATTTGAGGTAACTGAATTAGTTAGTTTGTTAAAGTTTCAGCTATTCTGTTTACAGTTCTGTCATCACATTATTTATTATTTGCTAAAACACTGTTGTTTCTTTTGATGTGAAATATTATTTATTTAATTTAAATGAAAAGCAATGTTCATGTTGTAAACAATTTGTTTAGTTAATTTAATAATATGTATTTTTTAATCAAGTATTCATATTTATTGTCTTCATTGTTAGTTTTCACATGCCTAAAACAACCTCAAGCTAAATCTAAAAGTTGATGGCTAAATAAGAGCATTTGAGAAATTGTGCAAGGCATAATAGTCCGAATAGTCGATTAATCGTTCATTATCGATAGATTAATCGACTATCAAATTAGTCGTTTGTTGCAGCCCTAGTCAAAACACTTTCCATCTGATGAAGGCAAATGGCTTCCCAGATGGAAAAGAGTAGAAAACATTACATTCAGTTATAACTGCCAAAACAAACATTATTTACACTATTATGGCCCCTGTTAAAATGTTTGTAATGTTAACTACTGTAAGTTGGTCGAACGAATGCCTCCTCATCCGGAAGCTGACCGAGCAGACCCGAGCAGCAGTCGAGAGGAGCCGAGCGCATCCGCGAAGCACACGTCAGAGTTCCCGTTAGCCGGCAAATCTAAATATCTTCGGTCAAAATAATTTCCCTTTAGAGCAATACCGCTTCAGTTGCGCCACTTATGTGACAGACAAGAATAGTATGTGACGGACAAGAATAGTCAACTCTAATGTCTAACACATAATGTGGAGAAAGAGATGGGTCCTGTATGGGTTGATTGTGCGTTGGTCTGTTGGTAATGCCTCGGGGTTCCGGTGGGCATGTAAACAAATGCATAATGCTGCGCTATACTTTGTGGCATCATCCAGTTGCATAGCGACACTTATTGTGTAGTTGTCTTTTAATAAGCAGGTAGTCCTATCATTAGCTAGAACTAGCTGGATCTGATCGATATGGACATAAACGCGAGTGAAGTCTAATCTGACGGGAGAGAGAGATCAGCTGCTGCTGACGAGTCGAGACTCGACACGCAGCTCTGCATAAGCACATGCAGCGGTGAGCGGAAAAAAAACACACACTTCAGGTTAGAATATCACACGTAGCTGATCGTAACCTTCAATGGACAAACCAAACTTTATCGGGACTGTAGTGAAGCTGAGCATTTCTATAAAACAGTGATAAGCCCGGTTTCAGTTCAAACCAGAAATGAAGGTGGGAAATGACAGATTGACATGACCAGATAGATGGTATGATTATACATATAGGAGAAGAAATTAATTGTATTATGAAAATGGAAATTGTTGCCGTTTTGGTGATCTCCACAATTGTTTTATTTTCTTGTAGGCCAATATTCACTGGTCTATGAGTTATCTACTCATTTATTTACTTCATCATCTGCGAGTATGAATTTATGTTTATTAGATTTTGAATAGAGACAAATTTCTACTTGTCTCTATTGTTGTTATTCTTCCTAAAATGTAATTGTGATGTATTGATTAGATCTAGTGTTGCGAGACATTACCATGAATATATTTCATACTATTATTTAAAATGTTTGGGAGCTACCGTGAAGCTCGTCTAATTGAGCGAGTGAGTATGCACATTTATAGCAATCTGTGCAGATAAATGTTGGGTTATGTATGTGATGGTGTGTGTGGTTGAAATTGTGTTACATGTATGTTTTAGTTCAGCTCTCATTTTGATAGGAAGTGAAAAAGAGATAACATTTAAATTGCCATCTTAATGTTGAATAAGTTACCAAGTAAAGGGTTTAAATTGGCTCACATAAATATATGTAGTTTAAGAAATAAAGTGTCTGAGATAGAGGAAATATTATCATGTGGTATTCATTTGTTAGCAATATCTGAAACTCACTTAGATGGCACATTTAATGACGCTGCTGTGGATATTGATGGATATAGAATATTTAGAAAGGACAGGAATGCATATGGAGGTGGGGTGGCAGTATACATTCAAAAGCAAATACCAGCTAAAGTGAGATATGATTTGATGTCTGCTGATTAGGGATGTCCCGATCACCTTTTTTGCTCCCGATCCGATTCCGATCATTTGATTTTGACAATCTGCCGATACCAATTTTTCCCGATCCGATCTTTATGCAATGCATTAAGAGAAAAAAAAGGTAACAGATAACGGCTGGTCATCCAACGCGATGAATTCAGCTATCTTGGCTGTTATTGTGTTGGCCTTGTCTCTGTTCTGGGGCAGTTTCTCTTTCCTTTTGAAAGTCTCTGAAAGTGTCGGTTGTTTCAGTGCCGTTACCCGAGTGGCCGCTGTGTACTCGCCGTGTTGTTGTTGGTGTTTGTTTCTCAGGTAGCGTATTAGATTGGTCGTGTTGAACGTAGCTCTGTTCTTTCCACCACGCGGAACCTCCGCCTTGCAAACATTGCATCTGGCTGTTACACTGCCTTCGCTTTCAATTTTATAATACTTCCAAACTCCTGACATTTTCTCTGTCCCGACTCCCGAGTCACCAGCTGAACGTAGCCTCTCGTTAGCTTACTGCTACTATTAGACACTGCGCCCACTCTGTTGCCAGCTTTGAGAGAAATAAGCAACCAGGTCTATGAAAACAAGCCCAAAGAAAGCAACACATACATGATGTTGTGTAATTTTAAACCAAAACTAAGTCCTCAGGATGAATTTAAGACGTGAACATGGTCATTTTTGTTTTGTAACATTAAATTAAAAAAAATATTTTATAAAAAAAAAAAAAATCCCGATCCCCGATTTTTTTCCTCCCGATCCCCGATTTTTTTGAAAATCACGTGATCGGCTCGATCCCGATCACGTGATCGGATCGGGACATCTCTACTGCTGATATTGAAGTACTTTGGTTGCAAATTAACTTGAAACCTTTGTTGGTAGGATGTTGTTACAGACCTCCAAATGCAAACTTAATTTATTTAGACAAATTATGTGAAATGTTAGACAAAGTTTGTGATCTTGACGGAGAGATTTATTTTATCGGAGATTTAAATATTGACTGGAATATGTTGCACTGTGCCTTAAAAACAAGCTGCAGACAATAATTAATACATGTAACTTGGTACAAAAGGTGACTAACCTAGGATATGCATAAAGAAAGATGGGTCAAAAAGTGCAACTTGTATTGATCATATATTTACTAATTTTAGCCATGTATGTTCTCAGGCAATATCAATTCCAGTAGGGTGTTCTGATCATAATTTAATAATTATCGTGAGAAAGACAAAGGTGCCAAAAGCTGACCAAAAGTCATTGTGAGGAATCAATTAAATATTTTAGTGAAGAGTCATTTATCCAGGATGTTCAAAAGATATGTTGGAAACATGTTTTTGAGAAAGTCGATCCAGATGATGCTCTTGATGTCTTTAATTTGTTATTCATGCAGGTGATTGATAAACATGCTCCACTTAGAAAACAGACTGTAAGGAACTTTAGAGCACCCTGGTTAGATGAGGAATTAAGGGATCTAATGAAACAAAGAGATGATGCAAAAAATGTAGCTCTCTCATCAAGTTATGAGTCAGATGGGAACATTTATAGAAGGTTAAGGAATTATGTTACAGCATTAAATAAAAAGAAAAAACAGTTGTATTATGGAAATACAATTAAAGAGATAAAGGATGACAAGAAAAAACTGTGGAGCTTAGTGAATGGCATGATGGGCCGTAAGCCGAAATCCACCTCAACATATCTTGAGGTGGATGGGACATTTTTGACAAAACCAGTACAAATTGCTAATCATCTGAATGATTATTTTCTTGATAAAGTAAAACATTTGAGGGAAATATGAATCAAACTATAAATAGTAAACTCCACATTTCTAATACAGGATTTAATTATGAAAATAAGAAGTGTACATTTAAAATAGAAAAAGTAACAATTACAGATGTTGAATGTCTACTAGGTAAATGTAATGATAAACCACCAGGAGTGGATAATTTAGTTGGTACATTCTTAGATATGTTGCTAATTTTGTTGCAGGAGCCTATCTGTCATATTATAAATTTGAGTATTGATAAATGTATTTGCCCACAGGCATGGAAAATAGCAAAAATTATTCCACTTGCAAAAAATCCAGCAGGACCATTTTCTGGTACAAATAGCCGTCCAATAAGTTTATTACCAGCATTAGCAAAGATAATGGAGAGAATAATTTTCAATCAAATACAAAAATACTTTGAAGGTAACAAACTTAATACTGTGTATCAACATGCTTATAGACCTGGCCATTCCACATGCACCGCTTTAACACAAATGACAGATGACTGGAAGGG
The DNA here is from genome assembly GCA_023974075.1 of Chaenocephalus aceratus. Lineage (NCBI taxonomy): Eukaryota > Metazoa > Chordata > Actinopteri > Perciformes > Channichthyidae > Chaenocephalus > Chaenocephalus aceratus. The sequence goes on from JAMFTG010000221.1 coordinate 213,748, forward strand.
CAAATTAGATAATAGGAAGTTAGTGGGTGCAGTACTACTCGATTTTAGTTCTGCTTTGATGTCATTGACCATTCTTTGTTGTTACACAAGCTGGAACAATATGGTTTTCATTTGGAAACGCTGAAGTGGTTAGAAAGTTACCTGACAAATCGAAGTCAAACTGTTTTTTTTAATGGAAGTCTCTCAAAGATGAAAACAGTCACCTGTGGAGTACCTCAGGGTAGTTGTTTGGGACCACTTTTATTTTCTATTTTTACAAATGACCTACCATTAGTGTTAGAAAAAGCTAAAATTGTAATGTATGCAGATGACTCAACAATATATTATGCAGCATCAACTACAAGAGAGTTGACAAATGTTATAAATAAAGATCTACTACTGATATCAGAGTGGGTCATAAATAATAAGTTGGTACTTAATGCCGGAAAAACAAATCGTTATTAATAGGATCAAATCATCAGTTAAAAGGTGAACCAAAATTGCAACTACATTTAAACCATATTGAAATTGAACAGGTCAAGGAGACAAAATTGCTAGGTATAACCCTGGATCATAAATTATCTTGGTCTAAACAAATTGATAATGTTGTATGTAAAATGGGAAGGGGTGTTTCACTTGTAAAAATAATTGTAAATATTGCCTATGGATGTCAGTAGACAAGTTTTGGATGCTTTGGTTCTGTCGCAGCTTGATTATTGTTTGGTTATATGGTCTAGTGCTGCTGAAAAAGATTTAAACAAACTACAAGTAGCACAAAATAAGGCAGCACGATGTGCACTGCAGTGCTCCTACAGAACCAGAGTCACTGAAATGCTGGAGACACTGAAATGTTAACTGTCAGACAGAGGTCAACTTATATTTATTAAATTGTCAGAAATATTACAGTGACTCACTCCCAGATATATTATCACAAAGGTTTATAGCGCAATCTGCACAACATAACTATCAAACACGACATACAATAGAAGGAAGGTTGTATTACCCAAATCTAAATCAAATATGGGACAGAAAAACAGTCATGTTACAGAGCCATGATCAGCTGGAACTCTTTACCGGTTCACATCATTCAGGAAAATTCTCAAGTACATTTCAAATGGTTGCTAAAAATTATTTAAGTATTACGAGTAAATTTGAACTGTGCCTGTGTGCTATGTATGCATATAATTATTATGTACACTTATTTGTATTGACTTTTGTTTGGCCTTAGGATGGCGATAATTTGATGACTATTTTAGTTTCACTTCATTTCACTCGTAAATTGCATGAAATTATGAGCCGTTTTAATTTTATTGTATGTTTATGTATGTTTTGAGTGTGTGAGGACCCCAGGAAGAATAGCCAATGCTCATGCTAGTGCTAATGGGGATCCTAATAAAGACAAGACAAGCTATTTTAATTTACCTCTCAAACTACCTAAACGAGTTATAGATATGTTTAGTTTTACTGTCGGGTCACTCATTACTGGATCCGCGAGCTGCATGATACTAACATAATAGATTGCCCGATCGGGCAACTAGCAGGTGAGGCTTCATTGCCCGAGCTAAATACTAGATGGCCCCGGGCCATCGGGCAGTCCTTAATGTCGAGCACTAATGTCGAGCACACAACCGTGCTCTTGTCGACGCTTCCATCCGTTCCATTTCCCATCCACGGGGCTGACCAAAGCGGTCTAATCAGCTTGTTCGTTCATGTTTGAATATTGTTCACCGTGGTTTGTTGTCGTTTGAAGTCCCATGCTGAAGTCATGAACGTTAGTTGGTGCTCCAGTATATCGGTACGCCTGAAACTCATCCAGTGAGAAACGTTCCGCTGTGCAAAAATAAGTGCGATTAAAATGCGTTCATTTGTGTAATTAATTAATCTTAATTAACGCGTTAAAGTCACGGCCCTACTAAATTATTATGCAGCACATGGCTAATTTGTAATGCAGACTGACATCATCGGACTTTCCCAGTGCCCCATGTAGCAGTGATTATTATGATAAGGATAGGTATTCTTTGACTTGAGAAGTCGATACTACTTGGTACCAGGTTATTTCGGTTAGGTACCAGCCCTAAATATATATGTACATTGAAGAGAGAAATGGGGTAATTTACATTTTCAGATGCAGAAATGTATATTGGCTATTTGTTGCTCTGCTATAAAAAAGATTGCCATCATCCCTCAAAAAAACATAATCTGTTGACCTGTAGAGTATTTAATATTTGTGTTTATAGAAATACAGTCTTGCATGGTATAAGTGTTTTTTGTGTTGCTCTTGTTGCTGCAGATTGAAACACGAACTCTGTGCGTGTCTGGAGTCGGCGCTTTTACTGTGGGCTCAAATTATGTGGTGGAGAATACAATTGTATTTTGGTTAACCCTGTCCCACTCGGTTATATATTTTGACAGCTTGTCTTTCATTTTTGTCATCATTTTCTCATTTGACATTAATCCTTCTTTGTTTTCATTTCTCTTTGCAGTGAATGGTGCTGCAAGTTCTCCAGAATGTTGCTGTGAATGTGGCGCTGTAAGGCCTGCCCCTCAGTTTGACCTAGTAGGTCCCAAATATAAAACATTATCGAGTGAAACGTAGATATTATGGGAATAATAATCGTTTTCCTTGTGTATATGTAAGCTGCCCCTGCACTTTTAGAGCGCGCTTTTAATTCATTTGAATAGATTTATGTGACTAAAACCCGTTAGCAATCCAAGAGCTGTATATTTAGGTGCCAGTTATGTCATTGTAAGGATCTTGTCTCGGAAAGGTATTACTGGGCTCACATTAATGCACACCTTAAGAACTGGAGAATGAGATAAAGACTCGGTGTAATGTAAAGGAACCCTTTCGGCTGCAGTTCATGGACACGCTTTTTGGCAATGAATTTATGAACTTAACTTCCATGGGAGAAATACAAGACAAAGCTACAGTCAAGTCATATACACATCCTGCAGACCTCTCAATGCTGGTGCAGATCAAGGTGTGGACAGTTGCTCCTTTCCACCAACCAGTCATCCTGATGAAACCACATCTTCTCTAGGCGACAGCACCGTGATTCTCACATCTCCAGAGTCCACTTCTTCGCGGTC
>JAMFTG010000222.1:0-32500 GCA_023974075.1 Chaenocephalus aceratus
AACTACAGCACTGGTCACATGCACTTCACGTCACCACCCGCTAAGCTAAGGGAGGCTAATGTTGGGCTATAAGGAACTAAGCACTGGGTCACATGACTTCACTCACACCGCTAGCTAAGGCGGCTATGTTGGGCTATAAAGGAACTACAGCACGGTCCACATGACTTCACTTTCAGTCACCACCGCTAAGCTAAAGGATGGCTAATGTTGGCCTATAAAGGAACTACAGCACGGTAACATGACTTCACTTCACCACCCGCTAAGCTAAGGTAGCTAATGGTGGGCTATAAAGGAACTACAGCACGGTCACATGACTTCACGTCACCACCGCGAGCTAGGCTAATGTGCTATAAGACTACAGCCTGGGTCCTACTCACTTACCATCGCTAGCTAGGTGGCTATTGCTATAAAGGGAACTACAGCACGGTCACTCACATGGAATTCACGTCACCAACGCTAAGCTAAAGGCGGCTAATGTTGGGCTATAAAGGAACTACAGCACGGTCACATGACTTCACGTCACCACCGCTAAGCTAAAGGCGGCTAATGTTGGGCTATAAAGGAACTACAGCACGGTCACATGACTTCACGTCACCACCGCTGAGCTAAATTTGGCTAATGTTGGGCGTGATGACGTTTAGTCGTTTTCATTTAGTGGGGTATTCTCTGACATATTTGACTTCCAGACCAGGGGGACAGGAAGTACTAAAATGCTGACTCATTTACGGGTTTTAGGACATCCTACTGCACCACTCTATTGGCAGTTCTAGCACAGATAACTTAAGTGAAGTAGCAACAGTAACCAATGGTGACCGGTTTTATTAAAGTGTCCTAACACATCAACAATTAGAAGTGTGCTTAGAGAGCGCATACCTCCGCCAAGGCAAAAGGCTGCTATGTCAGGGAAAGTGACAAATAATTTGTGTATTTGCTCTGTTTTTCAGATTCACTCCGACATGTAATGGGTTGTTCATTAGCCTCGCCTTTATCTTTCCACTAAGTCCCATAGTGTTGAAAACATAACCTGCTTATGAAAAAAAAACATTCTATCAAGTATAAATATCATGATAATTACTATTATAATTGTCTTATTAATAAAACACCACTGTTTACACATTTGTACACATTTATATACATATTTGTATTCTTTATTGAATTAGTATTTTTTGCATTTACTTTACCTTCTTACGTTTGTATAACAAAATCCCTTTTTCATTTTCTATATTTTTTGTATTGCACATCTTTCGCTTTACCTCCTTGTCTTTGTATTGAAATATTTTTATTTTATCTTATTCTAAAATGGAACCACGGCCAATTATTTCCTGAAAAAAATGAAGTACTCAAATTATTCTGAATGATGGGAGAGCACGGGATAAGATACGTTTCGAAAAGCATTACATTAAGACCTCTCCCTTTCATACAAGACTCCAGGGAACGCATTATGTCATCGAGTGTCCTTACAAGTAGCCTACTGTATAGAAGTACAGCAGTATGTGTGTGGCTCAGGCCATTTGGCACACACACACACACACACACACACACGCGCGGAAGCAGATATAAATATGCAGCTACAGTAGTGTGTGACTCACGCTGCCTGTCCTCCATGACAGTTAATGAGCTGTCGCTTCTTCCCCCGTCTTCTGTCTTTATTGGAAAGCCATAACGCCAGGGAAAAAAGAGAAAAGTCTCCGTCTCTGGATGGTTATTAAATTAACTGCTGAGGAAGAAGATAAGATTGGGAACATTTTGTGTTGTTAAAAATATATGGCATTGTACAATACGAATTAAAAGACTAGAAATAAACAAGAAAGTAGAAAATATGCATGTTGAGTCCAACACAAGTTAGGAGGAGGAGGAGCTTATCCTACTCCGCCTCTATGGGGTTTTTTTTACGTCAAACGAAGACAAACGGCGATATCCCTGCGCGCTTCTCCCTCCGAGAGCACTTTGAAGGAGGGACTTGAGAACAAAGCCAGGACGGAACGTGTCGAGGAGGCCTGAAAGCATTCTGAGCAGAAACACGGCGATAATGTAATACCAGCTGCTTTCTGGGTAAACCCTTTGAAGCACTCAGACACATCACAGAGAGGCTGACTGGGTCCGTGGAGCCTGAATGCACCACGCAGATACACAGCCGCTGGAGTGATTTACCCAGAAGCCCCCTGGAGCCCATTTATCTTCAAATACACAGTTTGATTTAACTCCTGTCGTCAGGAAGATTAGGAAAAAAAATGTAAAGTGCCAAAAATCATTAGTTGGTTTTATGCTGATTGGGTTTCAGAGAAGGGGCAGTTTTTAATTAAATGAATAAACGATGACAAAAATAAAATGTGTCTAAAAACATATAAAGTTAAAGTTATAACGGGCAATTAAAAGATCCAATTAGATGAAATGGAATAATAAAGATATTAATATAACATAATAAGTTTAATAAAGAATTTGCAATACAAAATGAAAATATGTATAAATAAGAAGTCTAATAACAGAAAACAATTGAATACAAATATAGAAAATAAGAATTTAAAAAAAGTATATATTTTTATATACAGAGGTTACATTAAGAATGAAAAATAAGGCAAACAATACAATAGAATACAAGTATTATACAAACATAAGAAGTTAAAGGCGGGGTATGTAATTTATTTCAGAAACACTTTTTGTTATATTCCATGGAATGCTCTTAACATCCCGATAGCAATGAATTTATTAAGTGCTTTGACAATAAATACATTTAAAATCTCATCTGTGGAAGCCTGTGGCGCTGTAAAAAGCTCGACCAATCATCTGAGCCGGCTAAAGTAACTGGATGGCCTACCTGCCTGTCAGCCTTCCATCGGGGCACACACTTATCTCGTGCCCTCATTGGTCATGTGCGCGTTCGTGTGTGTTGGGGGAGGGGCTCTGTGAGGAAGTGACAGATTTCTTCCGGCTGTGTATTTTCTAATTCGAGCGCACTCGAGCTGGTTTCTCCATTCACCCCACCTTTACAGAATGTCCACAAATACATGAATTAAAATAGAAAAAAATATGGTTTCTTGTCGTGACCACGGTAAACAAGAACATATTTGAAGGCCATCACTCAGTGTGGGAACAGGTTCAGGTCCAGGTTCTTTATGTGTACCCGTACAGTAGGTGGAAACACAGACAACAGACACATCTCTAATAAAAGGACTAGTAAAAAGTACAAGTACACCCTGCTCCGTCAAATCTCAAAATATTTCAAAACATCATTAACCCTTCGATGCATAATTGGATATTTTTGGACCCGGTGAGGTGGTTTTCTTGAAGTATCTTTGTAATTACATTTTTTTATCATTTCATATTCCAGCCATTCACATTCACATTTTAAATGTACATTGTATGAAGTTGTAGTTTTTGTATTACTACCCCAAGCGTCCATAAGTGGGTCAAAAATGTCTAAAATTATAAATTGTGAAAAATTCAAAATTCAAAAAATTATTAAATATTACATTAAATATTAAATATTTCTAGTGTGAACCAAAATATAATACTAAATATTATACAAGTGGTTATTCTTGACCAAAATGACCAAAAAAGCATTAAAAACACATATTATTCTAATACGGGTCCTTTTTGACCCACTTATGGAAGAGTGTAGTCGCTCTAAGGGCATCTCAGGGTTAAGAAGGAAAACACGCGGTCAAACATGGACATTCAAAATGCATAATTAAATAGCATCTGTGTGACGCTCCTACGATGTGTTAATTAAGCTGCTGGGATAAAACTGTTTTATAGCGCTTCGTTCTACTCTTTGGGACGAGTAACCTCCGGCCCGAAGGAAGAGGCTTACATTCATGGTCTAACATGGAGCTGGATAACCGCTGCAACACATGGTGTAGTTAGTGTGTAAGAAATCTAGTCAAACCTCCCCCTCTTCTGGCGGGGAACATACGTATATATTTGGATCATTTATGCTCATAAGTGAATCCGCCCAAACTAATGTATGTCTAGGAATTAATGCGACTTGTTTTTGTTTTTCCAAATCTCTAAGGAACCCAGTGAATAATCAGCTGATTTGTGTTTATCTGCAAACAGACGTATGGGGATCTTTCAGTGGGGAAAGATGCATGGCAGTTCGTTACGAGTCTAATCTGTAGATACATATATAAGGAAATGGTGAAATCATGTTAGCTGGTTGAGACTGGACTGTTCATTGTATACGTTGTGTTTTAATGAAAAGTATTCCCCACACTCTTTGCCACGTGGCACCAGCCGTGGATAATACATCCGATTGAGTATTTTCAAAACGAAACCCCAGTACGTGTGCGCATTACCCGCCACGTTCGTATAGCTTCACGCATCAAATCCATCCATTGAGGCATCCTTTACCGGCCGGTGCTCACACCACTAGCTGAAGCACTCGTCTCAAGTGATTGGAGCTCTAATCCGGGCGTCTTGATCTCATTCAGCTTCAACATGCAGCTCCTCGAGCAAAACCTGGCTGATTTAATATCTGTATTTTGTGCTTCTATCTTTATTACCTCACCCCTCTTTCCTCACGCAGTCCTGTGAGTAATCTATTGTTTGTTCGAATTAGATGCTGGACATGTAAGTCACGTATCGGGAGCCGTCGCCTCCGGCTAGCTTTAATGATTTTCTCCCTCTTAACCGTACATCCTCCACCCTCTGATTCTGCTCCATGGCTTAACCACAGCTGTGTGTGTGTGTGTGTGTGTGTGTGTGTGTGTGTGTGTGTGTGTGTGGTGTGTGTGTGTGTGTGTGTGTGTGTGTGTGTGTGTGTGTGTGTGTGGTGTGTGTGTGTGTGTGTGTGTGTGTGTGTGTGTGTGTGTGTGTGTGTGTGTGACTCTCAGATGATATTCCTCCACAGTGGCCTCCAGCCATGCTCAGACTGTGACAGGGAGAGTAATTGGCCATCAAAATAATCCAGACCCCTTCCCTCACTCGCAGCTCGCCGCCGGCCAGAGGGATAAGACCCTGAATTTAGCCGGGGACATTAAACAAACCTGTGTGTGTGTGTGTGTGTGTGTGTGGTGTGTGTGTGTGTGTGTGTGTGTGTGGTGTGGTGTGTGTGTGTGTGTGTGTGTGTGTGTGTGTGTGTGTGTGTGTGTGTGTGTGTGTGTGTGTGTGGTGTGTGTGTGTGTGTGTGTGTGTGTGTGTGTGTGTGTGTGTGTGTGTGTGTGTGCGTTTGACCTTAAGATACATGTATACTAACGAGTATGATGTGATGCATCCTCTTGACTTTTTAAAAGTACTTTCTGTAATCCAGGACAGTTTGAAATGCCTCGCTGCAACACGAAATGCTTCATTGTTTGTTGGTAGCCTTTATTTGACCAGGTGGAAATCAATACAACATAATTACAGGGGTATACGTTAGCAACCTATTCACGATGACAGATATCTAATAACATTTCTTCTATCCGAGCTTTAAAATGATGCAAGGGAACCAAAATGCTCAGTTTCAATTTTGTTTGCATAGTGCTCTAAGCTCGTGGAGCAGCGCACAGAAAAGCTTTAGTACCTAAAACAGTCCGAGCACTTGGCACATGTACTAAAACACATCCTGGGATCTCAGGCAGTAGCTACTCACCACTCTCTGTGAGATCAGAGACGTAAGGTGGTAGTTACCCAACATGGCTTGATGGATGAACACGTACCAGCGACTGAGCCTCCGTGCAGGTAGTGAAGGCAGACCGGCCTCGCATACAGGGTGCAGTGATGAGTAAGCGCTCATCATGACGACTCGACGACTACGGTAGTCACAATTCAAATGTAAATATGTTACGCTATGATGTTATAATGTAGCGGACAGAATGCAACTTTGTATACTTTACGTTGAGTAACATTTAGGAGTGGACTATTTGTGTTGAGGCTATGATGGTTTGTGTCATTGCCATGGGAACATGTCTGAAAAGCATTGATGTATAAAGAGAACTGGATACAGCCCCGTTCGTTCGTAGAGAGCTGCTCCGTGGCGCATGGAGTCCATCGGTGTGTCTGTTGTGTGTACCTCGTACCGCGACCTTGAGAGCCTTGAAAAGCGCCTTTATAAATAAATGCTATTATTATTATTATTAGTAACCGTAACTGTAGATTCAGAAAGTTTGCCCTCAAGCCCAACCTCCGTCTGTCAAAACGAAAGGAGAAAGAAAATATCTGGATTCAGATTTGAGCGCATTTTGCAACTTCTACCTACTGATTGAATTAAGGGTTATCCAAATGTTCATACTGGGTAGTTTATTTAGCTAAAAAAATTATACGCTGATTTACAGACGTGTCTTTCCTAATGTAAGTCAATGGGAACATTTATTTTGGGCCAACATTATGTCCCGGACTGACATCGAAGTTGTAGTACCACCGTTTAGCCACTAGGAAATGTGCTTCAGCGTCTGGGGCACTTCCTGCGGGCTCTGACCGTATAACATAATGCGATATGACCAGGAGTAAGTGTGCTTGCATCCAGTGGGTCTTTGCAAACTATGGATGAAGTGTGTACTTACAGAAATGGGAGAAAAAACACTTATTTGTGCCTTTCGTTATGTCATGCTTGTGTCTTTAAGATCCATTACACCTGTTCATTGTGTTCCACATTGTGTTTGGGAACCGAGCTCAGGCTGTGCTTCAGTGATGAAGACGTTACAGCAGGAAGTAAACAAAGTGTGTGTCTTCCAAGGTGGGATTCAGTGTCCTGACATGAACACTGTGACAGACTCCCACTGCCTGACAGCTTCATCAACTTTCTCAAGAGTCCCTGAGAATGAAAACGTGTAAACATCACCACGTAAAGAAATCTGGAAAAATCCATTTCAACTTTGAAAGTGCTCTCGGTCAAACCCACTCGATAAACACAGAGTGACATTTCAAGGGAATTCTCCATGAGCAGAAAAGACGCCCTCGTCACAGATGAGACGTTGCCTTCAAGGTTGCGAGTCAAAGTGGAAGGAAACAGCATTCTGGGCGGCATCGATCGGACGAATTACCAGGTTGTACGAACACAAATGAGATTACTTGGCGGAGAAGTGGAGGACGATCTGTGAGGCAGGAACACGGAGCTGGCAGTCCAAACTGAAGAGTAGAAAAGATCCAACGTGTTTAGAGAAACCAACAACGGTTTGATTCGATGATATATCGAGAGAAGGAGTGGTTACCTCTGCACCCGGAGCCCATCTGAGTTCTCATGCATGCCCTCGATACAGAATATAGAAACATATGGAAAAGGGAGGACAGTCCTATTTGCCTCTCATAACAAAATATAATAATAAATCCAGTGACTTTACCCGAAGCGCAGTTAAAAAACGTTGTAAATAACGGGGGGGGGGATACACTTTATAGCGGCCAAAATCATAAAAATATAAGAAAGAAATATAACGCAAAGTAAAGCGCCGCTGATGCACCCGTCAGCGAATCTTACGCATGGGTAAAAATCAAGGTCCGAGCAAAAGTCGTTCCATTTATTATCAACACATCCAGCATTTTCTCTCCCGTCTTACCCGATGGTAAAAACCATAAGCCTACCGGGTGCGCCGCCCACTACCACCTGTATCCCTATAATGAGCAGGCCTCCCCTCCCCCGGCGCCTAAAAACTTGATCAACTTAAATAATAATTAAAAGGAAGATTGACTATAAACAAAACAGAACAATAAAATAAATGGATAACTATTCAATAATATAAGCTCCTAGATGTGGCTTCATCACACTTCTCCTACACGAGGGTTCAAATGACTGTGTGTGTTATAAGGGGTCGAACTAATGGAGACTTGTCAACATCTCTAAGAGGGTCTGAGCTCCGCTGAGGATTTTAACCGTGTGTGTGTGTGTGTGTGTGTGTGTGTGTGTGTGTGTCGTTGAAACTGTGTGTACAACTTCAAGATGTGCGTATTTTAACTGCATATAAAATGTTCCTCCATTTGGATTACATACTGTAGTTATGGTATACAGGTACTAATGAATTATGTGCTTCAAATACACAAGAACCAGACTTAGGTTCATGAATTTAAAATGAATGTTAGATGTGTTGCCAGGTGGTTACATTTGATATGAATTAAGCCTTTGTTTACTTCCTGCTTAATCCATGTTTAAAATGCCGTAATCCAATTCACTTGAAACGCATCAAATTGATATCTTCTTTTATTTATAAACCGGATGTATTTTATATGTGTAACCACTTCATCCACGCCCAGCCTGAACATCTAGTCTCTGATGAATGTACTCTACGAAGACGCAGACTATAAGGGAGACTGTTGCAGCTAAAACAAAGACGATCTGAAGGTGGAGACCAAAGCCGGAGCGAAACTATACATTTGGATCAACCGGTTGGACATACTCCACGAGGCACTTGCTTCGTGCGACTGGGGGGTGTTTCTAGCATGTTAACCCTAACTAATACATACAGTGGTAATAAATCAGCACTCTGCTACAGTGTCCCCCCAAGTGGTTACGAGAAATCAATGTAGTTTGAATATGACATATGTCACCGATCAATAAAGCAAAGCTCCTTCCCTACAGCAATGATTAAAGGGGAGCAGGCGAACTGTCACTTTAACCTCCACTCTACAATATAATACACTGCAGTTTTCCACATACTCGTTGTGTTTTTGTTGTTCAGCTTTTAAGGGTATGTGTATAGTTACATGTGCTGTAAATACTTTGTAATGCTAAATTGCTTCTTTTGTGTCAAAAAACATTCAACCTCTGCAGGAAAAACGGTTTTTGTTTGGAGTGTGCGACGATGCAATCTTAACAATTGAATTTGATTTCATTCAGGTTGTTTAAAAATCTATTTCTGATGACATCTGACCGACCGCTTCTTTCTCTTTTCTCTCTCTGCAGGTCCGCCGGTAAACGTTACCTGCAACATTTTTATCAACAGTTTTGGGTCCATCGCCGAAACAACAATGGTGAGCTCAATTATTCTGTGTGTGTGTGTGTGTGTGTGTGTGTGTGTGTGTGTGTGTGTGTGTGTGTGTGTGTGTGTGTGTGTGTGTGTGTGTGTGTGTGTGTGTGTGTGTGTGTGTGTGTGTGTGTGTGTGTGTGTGTGTGTGTGTGTGTGTGTGTGTGTGTGTGTGTGTGTGTGTGTGTGTGTGTGTGTGTAGTTGTCACATCTCATTGCAGCTCCATTTCGGCTTGGGTAATGTTTGCTGTGAAAGACGCGATTAATTGAAACGATTTGTAATGTTGATATTCCTCCCCGTCCGAACTTTCATTATTATTTTCCTTTTGAAAAATTAAAAAGCCTGAGCGTTTGGAAAAAACGTCCCCGCCTCATTGAGCTCGTCTCCAATTTCAAACACTTCATTTGAAAGAGCGCATCACTGCGGCGGCGGCCATTTGCATAAAAATGCTGCTGCTGTCGTGCCTCTTAGTGAGCGAGGGGTTTTACGCTCATTCATTACACAGAAAACCCATTAGTGTTAATATGACGTGTGTGTGTGTGTGCGTGCGTGTGTGTGTGTGTGTGTGTGTGTGTGTGTGTGTGTGTGTGTGTGTGTGTGTGTGTGTGTGTGACTGCAGAGGTGAACCCAGCAGCCACGGCATCCATGCTAAAAACGATGCTAAAAAAAGCCCTCGCTTTAACCTCCATAAAAAACAACATGAATCATGTTTTCATCCAACAAGTGCATCAACACTGTCAGCTGTGAAAAGCTTCTGCAGGCGCACGGCGACCTTTGAGGACACGCTCTCCGGGAATGAGGCCGTTCAACACAACCTGGTTCTCTGAAAACACACATATGGAATTGTTAGAGGGGGTTGTGGTAACCCTCAATATTTTTACTAATAGCTCTAATTCTACAATTACGCAGACTGACCAGGACAAACGGCTCAAATTCAAAGATTCAAAGTACATCTTATCTTGTCTTCAAATGGCCCAGAACAAATAGGCAGCAAACACTTCCTGCTACAAAAAACGAAAGGAATGAGAGATACATGGCTCTATAATTGCGTTCAGTACGGCAGAGGGCAGACATCGTTATTGAACTAGGCAAGCCACAGTTCAGAGATTTTAATACAATAACAACAACATTTTAGTTAAAAACCAAGTATTATTTTACTTTTTTAGATTTGTTTCTACATTAGGCGCGTTCACACCGCAGTGCTTTTCCCACTTTAGTTCCAATATAGTTCCGAAATGTCGCGTTCACACCAAAAGAAGCCGGAACTAAAATTAGTTAATGAAAACCTTTTCACCCCCTTTTCCTTTCGTGGGAGAAAAAGGTTCCTGTGTCTGATTGGCTGGGCGGATTGCAAACCACGCCCCGTACAACTCCAAAAAAGTTTTGTGAAGCCGCCATTTTATTATCCTCGCATTAGCATTATTAGCATTATTAGCATTATTAGCATTATTAGCATTATTAGCATTAGCCCAGCGCAGAAACGCAGAGAGACTAACTTATGGCAACAGAAAAGACAACATGGGAGCGGTGGAGATGAGGAGGTGTCGGCGTTCTGGCGATTTCCCCAACTCCGGGGACTTTGGGCGGCAGTATACGCCGTGAAGTTGTTTGCGGCCTGCCAGTAAACCCAAAGCAGAAGAAGAAGAAGTGAGGTCAGCGGCTTCATTTGACTAATCCTCCCCCAGGGACTTATTCCGGTGTGAACGCGATCTGTACTTAGTTCTAAAGTGGGGAAAGTACTGCGGTGTGAAAGCGCCTATAGATCTACACATGTATTTAGCTGCCGAGGTTAAGTCTGAGAGTGGATATTTAATCTTCCTAAATATTGAAGCGTTTGTATCGTTTACTAACTAATACTTCCTCCAATGAAATGTCCAATCGCTGATCCAAAGAGAGACGTTGCAGCGTTAGAGTAAAAGCAAGCTAAACACTTGGACACTTGGGTCGAGTAGTTGCGCCACGCATAACTTTAGTCAAGCATTTCAATTTAGATGTGGGTATTCTGCCCTTACTAGACTGTGGACCAGATTTCTATCTTGGAGGATCCACCTCCCTAATGAATAAGAAGGAGAACGATAAAGGAAAGCATTACGAAAAGAAAAGAAAGGAGAAAAGGTTTCAAGTGTGTGGAGAGAGAAATTCAGACGAGGATGTGAAAACACAGAGAGAGAGATTAGAAAGAGGAAAGGTCAACGTGGAGAAAGACATGTGTAAAAAGGGAAGGGGCAGGACCGATGGCGAAGAGGTGAAGATACCCCGAGCTGAACCTCCCCAACACACTCACACACACACACTCACACACACACACACACACACACACACACACACTCAGGTATCTCTCTGCTCATTCCCTCTCTCGCTCTATGGACAGGTCGTACACGGTGTTATAGTTCGATAGCCAGCTGTATTTCTCTCTCTCTCTTCCTTTATCTTTCCCTCGTTCTCTCTAATAGGAAAGCCACAGGAAACTACAAAGATGCCTTTAAATAATTGTACCTAGAAATAGCAAGAGGCTCTCACCCGTGCAGAGGCTGCTCCTGAATAACCCTCGAGCAGTTCTGTATCATTTCAAATATGCGGTCCACACGAGTGGTACTGCAGGAGAAATGTAGGCTACTCATCACGAGAGGCACAATTCTGAATCCCAGTTCAATACGGTAAGAAACAAGACTGTGTACTTCAAGCCTCCTTTATTAGGGTGTGCTGATACTTACTAACAGCTCACTAAGTACCTTCGCCCTTATCGTTACTGAATAGAGCTTAACTGCACCATCAGCCAACAGAGAACTAACAGCCGGCAGTTCAATCAGGAGAGACTTCATTTTGTTTAAAGAACATGTCATGCTTTTCCGCTTATCACCCGTCCCCTTGTTGTTATGAAGGTTGTTATGCATGTAAACGGTCTGCAGAGTCAAAACCCTCAAAGTACACCCTGTAGCGAGTAAAGCTCTCACACAGAGAAGACCTCCCCAAAACGCCTCGTTGGAGATACGTCACTATCCATATGATTCTTCCGTGTACATCATGACGTCATCCGTCCCCGGAACGAAATGGACCAATCCGTGGAGATGTTACGTTAAGCCCCCGCTGATTGGTCCAAATTGACCAATCCACGGACTTCCTCACACACTCAGTGCATGCAGTGTAGCCAACTTGGCGATTTTCTCGTTAAATTTGGCGGCTTTCCAAACCCTCTCCGGCTACTTATTTGTGTCAAAAGCGACTAACGACTAATCTAACGATTTATAATGGTGTTCTTAGGGACTTTTCTGGTGTTTGGAGACTCGCGTATTCTTCTGCAGTTAACGAGCCGCGGGTGCTGCCGTGAGCCCCGCCTCCCTCCCAGAGTATCACAGGCGCTCAGCAGAGCTGCGGCCAGGCAACTGGATTTGAGCGGGATTTAAATGTAAAATGTAAATGTTTCTTCTCTCACTTTCACACTATAATAATAACTGCCTTTGCTTCGCTTTGACTCACACAGCCTCAGTCACCTCGTCCACTGTGCGTGTGCCTCTCTGTGACAAACTAAACATCATGGCACAGTCTAAATTGTATTCTCAAACATACAGAAAGGAGTGGGAATCAAACCCTGAGTATAAAGGATGGTTGAAGCCATTTATTGGAGATGACACACGGGCATTCTGCCTTTATTGTAAGGGAGGTTTCTATGCCAAACTGCCTGACATCAAGAAGCATGCTAAAACCCAAAAACATACTCAAAAGGCAAAGACATTTCTGATCTGCTGTCGTCTGGATTTAACTCCGGTGGTTTCAAGTTTTGATCCTTGAAGGGTTGGGAACGTTTTTTGTACTGGGGCGGTGGTGGCGAAGTCGATAGGGTCTTGGCTTGGCAACTGGAAGGTCACCAGTTCAAGTCCCGGCAAAACCAAGTGCTACCGAGGTGTCCCTGAGCAAGGCACCGTTCCCCACACTGCTCCCCGGGCGCCGTTCAAAATGGCAGCACACTGCTCCTAACACTAGGATGGGTCAAATGCAGAGAAACAATTTCCCCACGAGGGATTAATAAAAGTCCATCTTTTTTTTTTTTTTGTACTCCCCTCTACCATGCACTCTCCTAAAGCCGCCATTACATGATATGCAAATTAGGCGATGACGTCATTTAGCGACTTCTGGCGACTTTTTGGACAGCTAATAGCTACTTTCCTTACTATGGAGGTGGCAACACTCAGTGCATGCAGCTCTGCTGATCTCTCCTCCCTGCTGCAGGCTGATAACAGACAGTTGGGATCGCGGCAAAACTCTCTCTGCAGACCCATCCTCTCTGCAGACCCATCCTCACAGCGTCTATCAACCTTTTTCTTACTCAGTATCAAGCCACACTTATTGTTTTTGCTTCGGCTGTGACTTTGTGTGTGCTCAGGGTGAGTTTCGCTGTGTTTCGCTGTGTAAATCACACCTCCACGGAGCTCGATTCACAACGTCCCGACTGGTCCCGACCAATCAGAGCACACTGGGCTCACAGGGAGGGGGGGGGGGGGCAAGAGCTTTAGTGGAGAGAGTGAAACACATACTTTTATAAATATATTCTAGTAGAGCTCAACAATGGAATTATGATCAGTGGAAATGGCCATGACACATGACCTTTAAAGAACATGTATGCCATATGATAAATGTTAGGTCTTTGGCGATTAGACCCCGATCCTGAAATCGTATATCTAAAGGGGGAAATGCAGCCCCCCCCCCCCCCCCCGGGTCTAGACACTGGTGATGATGCTGAAGATCTGGATTTGATGAGGTGATGGGATGAAGAGGAGGTATGATGAGGTATTGGATTAACTCTCCTGGCTCTGGATATGATGAGAGGAGGTGGATGGGGAGGAGGTGGATGGGGAGGAGGCGGGCGGCAGCATGAACGCCTGGAATCACAGCTGACTGCAGGAGAGAGGAGAACCATTTTAAAGTGTGGCTGCAGCTCGCTGATTGGCTGCTGGAGATTGAGTTGAATGTGATAAAAGACAACGCCTGGGATGAGCTGATTATATGCAGCTGCGGACTGAATGTATACACACCCAGTCTTCCTGCGCTGAGCTTCATCTAAATATAACATATGTTGTCGACACGTATGTTCATGTAACGTTTGTTCAAATGTTTGAATCCGTCATGTGTGTATACTTTAAAGATTATTTACTTTGACAGTTGTTAAACCTCTAACTCATCAAATAAATAACCCCAACACCCGGAGAGAAGTTGTGGTGAATGGACCTGACGTCTCACGGCGCTTCAGCTGCTGGATGAGATTATTCAGTGTGAAAGCAGCGTCTCCCTCTCTCGATTCAGAGCAGATGTGCTGCCATAATGCGTGTTCCTCGGTAACCTCCTCCCTACCTGAGCATCAGGGAGGCGACAGGATGCTATGGCAGGCGTGGAATCAGAGGATGGCTGCTGCTGTTTCTCTATTTGTTTGGGATTTCTTGTTCGAGGAAGAAGGAAAAGAAGAATAGGCGAAGAAAGGAAAGATTGCATTCTTTCATGCGTGGTTTACCGCCCGAGTTTAACGCATGCTGAAATGAGTGTGGTGTCGTGTAAGTACAGCATTTCCTCTGCTGATGGTTTCATAGCAGCGTGGCGGTGGTGGATTGTAATTTCAGGGTTTTACTGAACAGTCTAACGGCCTTATGTCGGGATATTGAACCATGAATACGAACCCACAGACTGTAGAGGAGTCTGCGCACATATGTCCACGTCCTGCAGCATGTCCCCCCCCCCCCATCCCCAGCTCAGAGTGAACGCAACATGTTTTAATAAACCAGAAATGATTCACAGCAATTCAAAATCATTCCCTGAAATCATTCATTTGCACCTCCATTTTGTCCCCATAAGGGAGGCGGGTCCCCACACGTGACTGTGTAAACAGATGTAGGTCCCCACAAGTATAGTAATGCTAGGCCACACACACACACACACATACCATGTATACATCACTTCAGGGGACATTACATTGACTTACATGCATTTCCTGGAGACTTACCCTTACCCTTACCCTAACCAAGTCTTCACCCTAAAATTAATGATGCCCTTATGGGGACCTCCAATGTGTCCCCATAAGGGAAGCCAGTCCCCACACGTGACTATGTAAACAGATTTAGGTCCCCACAAGTATAGTAATGCTAGGACACACACACACACACACACTTGGACTTACTACTGTCTGTTCCCCCTATATTCGGCTTTCTCTCACGCACTCACGTACCACATATGTATCTCGATGTGACAAGAACTAGACGCCACGCTGGACCATTAGTTATAAAGAAGTAAAAAGTATTTATTAAATACCAATACAAATAGAAAAAATACAAAATGCTAACTTATCTTACATGACTCTCATAAGTCATGCAGTATTTCTCCTGCACATATGTCCACGTCCTGCAGCATGTCCTCCTCCATTCACAACTCAGAGTGGAAACAAATCTTTCCCAGCAATTCAAAATCATTCCCTGAAATCATTCATTTGCATTCAATGACTCTCCCCTCATTTGAATCCTCGAACGCTGCGCAGCCAATTCCCCTCTCGGTTTGATCTCAGTGCTCAAACATCTGAGCCAAGAAGACGAGGCTTTATGGACCGAAATACATCTGTCTCAAGTAGAGACACTACATACTGATATACACCTGAACACCAGCAGGAGAGGACTCTTTAAAGTAGAGACACTACATACTGATATACACCTGAACATCAGCAGGGGAGGACTCTTTAAAGTAGAGACACTACATACTGATATACACCTGAACATCAGCAGGAGAGGACTCTTTAAAGTAGAGACACTACATACTGATATACACCTGAACATCAGCAGGAGAGGACTCTTTAAAGTAGAGACACTACATACTGATATACACCTGGACATCAGCAGGAGAGGACTCTTTAAAGTAGAGACACTACAATACCTGAACACCAGCAGGAGAGGACTCTTTAAAGTAGAGACACTAAACTGATATACACCTGAACACCAGCAGGAGAGGACTCTTTAAGTAGAGACAACTACATACTGATATACACCTGAACATCAGCAGGGGGAGGACTCTTTAAAGTAGAGACACTACATACTGATATACACCTGAACATCAGCAGGAGAGGACTCTTTAAAGTAGAGACACTACATACTGATATACACCTGAACATCAGCAGGAGAGGACTCTTTAAAGTAGAGACACTACATTACTGATATAACACCTGGACACCAGCAGGAGAGGACTCTTTAAAGTAGAGACACTACATACTGATATACACCTGAACACCAGCAGGAGAGGACTCTTTAAAGTAGAGACCACTACATACTGATATACACCTGAACATCAGCAGGGGAGGACTCTTTAAAGTAGAGACACTACATACTGATATACACCTGAACATCAGCAGGAGAGGACTCTTTAAAGTAGAGACACTACATACTGATATACACCTGAACTCAGCAGGAGAGGACTCTTTAAAGTAGAGACACTACATACTGATATACACCTGGACATCAGCAGGAGAGGACTCTTTAAAGTAGAGACACTACATACTGATATACACCTGAACATCAGCAGGGGAGGACTCTTTAAAGTAGAGACACTACATACTGATTACACCTGAACATCAGCAGGAGAGGACTCTTTAAAGTAGAGACACTACTACTGATTACACCTGAACATCAGGAGGAGGACTCTTTAAAGTAGAGACACTACATACTGATATACACCTGGACATCAGCAGGAGAGGACTCTTTAAAGTAGAGACACTACATACTGATACACTACCTGAACATCAGCAGGAGAGGACTCTTTAAAGTAGAGTCACTACATACTGATATACACCTGAACATCAGCAGGAGAGGACTCTTTAAAGTAGAGACACTACATACTGATATACACCTGAACATCAGCAGGAGAGGACTCTTTAAGTAGAGACACTACATACTGATATACACCTGAACATCAGCAGGAGAGGACTCTTTAAAGTAGAGACACTACATACTGATATACACCTGAACATCAGCAGGAGAGGACTCTTTAAAGTAGAGACACTACATACTGATATACACCTGAACATCAGGAGGAGAGGACTCTTTAAAGTAGAGACACTACATACTGATATCCACCTGACACATCAGCAGGAGAGGACTCTTTAAAGTAGAGACACTACTACTGATTACACCTGAACATCAGCAGGAGAGGACTCTTTAAAGTAGAGACACTACATACTGATATACACCTGAACATCAGCAGGAGAGGACTCTTTAAAGTAGAGACACTACATACTGATACACACCTGAACATCAGCAGGAGAGGACTCTTTAAAGTAGAGACACTACATACTGATATACACCTGAACATTAGCAGGAGAGGACTCTTTAAAGTAGAGACACTATACTGATATACACCTGAACATCAGCAGGAGAGGACTCTTTAAAGTAGAGACACTATACTGATATACACCTGAACATCAGCAGGAGAGCACTCTTTAAAGTAGAGACACGATACTGATATACACCTGAACATCAGCAGGAGAGGACTCTTTAAAGTAGAGACACTACATACTGATATACACCTGAACATCAGCAGGAGAGGACTCTTTAAAGTAGATACACTACATACTGATATACACCTGAACATCAGCAGGAGAGGACTCTTTAAAGTAGAGTCACTACATACTGATATACACCTGAACATCAGCAGGAGAGGACTCTTTAAAGTAGAGACACTACATACTGATATACACCTGAACATCAGCAGGAGAGGACTCTTTAAAGTAGAGACACTACATACTGATATACACCTGGACATCAGCAGGAGAGGACTCTTTAAAGTAGAGACACTACATACTGATATACACCTGGACATCAGCAGGAGAGGACTCTTTAAAGTAGAGTCACTACATACTGATATACACCTGAACATCAGCAGGAGAGCACTCTTTAAAGTAGAGACACTACATACTGATATACACCTGAACATCAGCAGGAGAGGACTCTTTAAAGTAGAGACACTACATACTGATATACACCTGGACATCAGCAGGAGAGGACTCTTTAAAGTAGAGACACTACATACTGATATACACCTGAACATCAGCAGGAGAGGACTCTTTAAAGTAGAGTCACTACATACTGATATACACCTGAACATCAGCAGGAGAGCACTCTTTAAAGTAGAGACACTACATACTGATATACACCTGAACATCAGCAGGAGAGGACTCTTTAAAGTAGAGACACTACTTGCTGATATACACCTGAACATCAGCAGGAGAGGACTCTTTAAAGTAGAGACACTACATACTGATATACACCCGACAGCACAGTATGTCCACTTTAAAGACATGTCTTAAAGGAGCCCTGGAGAAGAGCTGGTGCTAAAGTTCAGCATCATCACGACATTAGCTGTGTGTAAAAGTCAGAGTGTGTGACCAGTGAATTCATAATTCAATTTGTCTTTAGCGACGGCGTAAAGGCCATTTCCTCTCGACTTTTGCCCTTTTCCGAGCTGGTGTTGAACCGCAGGCGGGTTTATGACTGATGTGTTCTCCTTCCTCTCCTCCATGTTCCCTCTCTCCCTCCATCGACACACTCTCTCCTCATCTCGGCGCCATTTCAGGTTAATCATCATATTCTGGTGCCGAAGAAAAAGGCGACTCCTTCTCGAAAGGGCAAGCTTGTTTGTTTCATGTGAGATATTCCTCGTAATAAACAGTGATAAACGGCGAAAGGGTCTCACGGAGGAGGCTGATTGCCATGTGACTGTATCACACACACACACACACACACACACACACACGCACGCACTTTAAATGCCACCTGCTGGGCTGCTGGCCGTGCCTCTTCTCTCTCTGCTACGCCTCGCGGTTTAATGACGGCTGCAGCCGGGACGAAGTGGCCCAGCTCCATATTCTGAGAATAATTGACAATTAAGGGGATGGAGAGGCGAGCTAAATGCCACCCCGCCCCGCACGAGGACACTCCATCTCCGATTGTGAAACAGGCGCTGGATGAAATACATTACAGCTCTGAGGGTGCAACGGTTAATATCTGCTACCTCGATCGATTCTTAATGCAAACCCTGACCGTAACCTTATGCGAGCGTTAACCCTGAAAACAACCATTAGAGGAGATGGTCGGTTCGCGGGGAAATGACACGAATAACCTTCATTTTTTTAATTCTTGATATCGTTTCCTTGAGAGTTATTACTTCTGGTGGCCATGAGGTGCAAACGTGCTACGACGGCCAACACCACTTGCAGTAGGACAGATCTGCAATAATATCGGCTTGTTTAAGTAACATTTTTACAATCAAATAACTCATAATGTTATTCACCAAGAAGTATTCCATGTCTTTCTGAAAGCACATTGTCATCTGTTGCTATATATAACATTTATATAACATGCTATGTCCTAAAATATATACATTTATTTTGCAAGCGTTATGGAGGTCTGTTCTCACCAGACAAATGACACCATTAGTGGTTTTTTGGGAGTAAATGCTGACGTTACAATTTAAAAGTTAAAATTACTATATCTTCTAGTTTTTCTTTTTCTATTTAAGCTATTTTTTTTTGTTAAAACAACTAATAGTGTGTGTTTTTCACCCATAAACGTACACTATTTACGATACGTAAATGTTGCAAATTTCCCCTCTGTGGGACTAATAAAGGTATTCTGATTCCGAGCAGTATACTTATTGCATTGAGTTGAAATTGGTATCTAAAACATTCAATGCCTGAACCAGATATTTGTATACATTTTGTCAGCTTCAAGTGTGATTCTTTTAAAAATGCGAAACCTAGAATTGGTACTGGAACTGGTTCTTGTAAAGCTAGGTGAAGGGGTATGTGTTAGAACTCTCCCAGTCAGACCTGCAGGCGCTGTATTGATCCCTCGGTTTAACAGCAGAGGTTTAAAAGTCTCCTGGTGGAGGTTCGTCTAAACCAGGAGTGTCAAACTCAAGGCCCGGGGGCCAAATCCGGCCCGCGACTTCATTTGATGTGGCCCCGCAAGAGCTTGCAAAGAATATAATACGTTTATTATACGGTTACATGCCACTTTACAGAAGCAGGTTGCCCATAAATGTCCCACAATGCATCTCGTTTTGTGACATGCGCACTGAAGAGACTTGCAATTATTTGCCCTGGACTTCTGCTTTCAGACGTAGTTAATTACTAAGTTATTATCCTATCCGATAATAATCCAATTCAGAGGCAATAATGTAAAATAATACATTATTTTATATATATATTATATATTTATATAGTTACAACCGGCCCTTTGAGTGCAACCTTTATGTGAATGTGGCCCGCGATGAAGTTGAGTTTGACACCCCTGGTCTAAACGCTGCAGGGTTTAACCCCCGGTCGGATCAGACACCAGCTGGAGGAAACCTTTTAAAACCCAGACTCTGAATCTTTCATTTGAATCAGTAAAGCAAAGAGCAGCGGCTTCCCCTGAGTCAAAAGTCGAACGTTTGACTCGAGTCTTTCAGTAGAAGACAAACTGTATCAGGATGTAATGCTACGGAGGCTTTTTAGTTTGAAGGCGGCAAAGTATGTGGCCCTACAGTGGACGTGATTGTCACGATCTTAGTTTTTTGTCACGGTTTTAATTTGGTCTGTCTTGTCATGGTTTTATTTTTGCCGTTCTGTTCTCCCTGTGTCTTCCTCCCTGTCGTTAGTTTCCCTGGTGTGTCTGGTTGTCTGATTGTGTTCACCTGTTGCCCTCGTGTTTCTCCTCCCCTGCCCGGCTGTTGCTCGTCTCGTGATTACCCCTCCCTGTATTTAGTCTCTTCCTGTGTTCAGTGTTGGTTCATTATTTGTCGTTCACGGCCCCCTTCATGTTGGTTACAGTCACCTTTGTTTGGATGCTACCTCGTGCCTGTTCTTGGATTCTTGTTTTTGTTCAGCTTTTGTTAAATAAAGCTCGCCTTTTGTTTCCTTTTGAAACCTGCTTCCTCCTCAATCTGCATTTGGGTCCTATGTTTCCCCAACCCTGACAATGATTGTATTTTGTTTGTTTTGCTTTGTCTTTATTTATTTGTTTCTGACTTGTTGGTTGTAGGAACCCCTTGAAAACAAGATGGTTCCTCTTATCATAAACTAATACAATTTCAATATATAAATGTTTGCCTGATATTGCTTGATTCAGGACCAAATAATGTATTCATTTAACTTCTGATTTGGTTTGTGGGATTAATGAATATTTTCTGATTTACAAAGTTACTATTTTTCTGGAAAATCTCAAAACAAAATTTTAACAAAATTTTGAAAGCTGACTTTTTTCTCAGAAGTGAAATAATAATAAAATAATATTCACTTTTGGTCAGATAAAAAAAAAATGCACATGTGACCCTCGTAGTCCTCCTCCATCTGTATCAGTGGTCAGAACCAGGGATTTCTTAATATTAGATAATGGAGCATGACTTAGTTTTCAAACACATGAGTGTAAGGATACCGTGTCACATGTGACTGAGTACGAGAGCATGAAATCTGCCCAAAAACCACAAACAATGGGCGCACAGCACACTGGTGTTTTGTAGCTGGTTGTTTCAAGTCTTGTTCTGAAGGTGATTGTTCTGAGACACAAAGGGAAAGGCTTTGTTCTTTGAGCCTTAGAAATCCCTCCTACTCAATGCAAAAACAACCAGCAGAAGCACTCGTTATTATCTCTTCTTTGTAGGCTCTTGTGAAAGTCTTTGAAAAACGACAGTCTTCTACAGTATCTTCTGTTCATCAATCCCTGTGTCTGTCGACTCGCTGTATCTCTCCATCTCGCTGTAAGACTAAAGAGAGAGCAGTGACCTTCAGATCTGTAGCCGGGTAACTCTGCTCATCCATCTATCTGTCTCTGGACCCAACTACTGTACGTCTACGACTGTTACTACTGTTTTTGGGAGAAAAGTAAGACTGTAAAGCCAAACTACAAGCATGCTCAACCCTAACCCTAAGCTTCCAAAAACAAGTTCAGAAATAATAATAATAATTTATTTTTATTTTTCATTTATTTAACCAGATAAAAGCGTTGAGATAGAATCTCATTTGCAATGCTGACCGGGCCAAGAAGGCAGCAGCGTTACACATAACACAAACATATAAAATACAGAGAATAACTAAGTAAACAAAAGACGAAAAAGCAGTCACTACATTGAGCACATTAGGACAGTAAGAAAGGCACTACTTATTACTGCAAGAGCAGCTGGTGGTAAGGACCTCAGACAACTTCAATTTAAAACATGCTATTGAGACAAGTGCCGTCAGTTTGAGGCGTGATTGAAGGTCATTCCAAGACATAATAATAATAATGAACTTTATTTATATAGCACGTTTCATGCTTGACGCAGCCCAAAGTGCTTTACAAAGTATGACAGAAAATGACAATAACAAGTGAGGAACATAATAAAAAACAAGGTATATGTTTCGTAGAGCGAGTTGAAAATATTTAAGCTTTTCAGGAATACGCACGTGAAGTACAAGCTTGATTTGGCCGGGTTTTTTCAGACTACCGCCTTCTGGAAAGTTCTCCTTTTGGGTGGTGTTAGTCTTGTTCTTGGAAGAAAAATAACTCTGACAAACTACAAGCATACACAACCCTAACCCTAACGCCCCGTCTACACTACAGGCATCGAAACATGCTTTCAACGCTTCGCCCATTCACTTGAATGGGGTGACGTAGAAGATTTTGAATCTTCGCCGAACTGCATTGTGGGGAGCGGAGCGTGGCTTTGCAAGCATCGTGAGCATCAAAAGTTAAGAAATGTTCAAATTGTGATGCTCCCGATGCTTTCGAAGCTGGCATCAGCCAATCAAATCCCGTTTATGCAAATCCCGCCAGTACAAGCGCTAGCCAATCAAACCGCGGTCAAGCTGGGAGAGCCAGACCGCAGTTCATTTCCTCATATTCCAAACGAGAAATTACGGTAGCAAATCACCCGGTTCTTTACGACCAGAACTATTTACCGGGATACAAACCGGAGGAACCAGGCATGGAGGGAGGGGGCAGAGACAGTGGGTGGAACTGGTAGGTTTTCGCCTGTTTGCGGAGTTTATATCCAGTTTACTTCGTTTTAACATTGCTATTGCTTTGTATGTCGGAGGCGGGAGATTCCTGATTGGTTGTTGGTCGCCTTGGGCGCGAGAAATCTCCAAGCCTCAGACACGCCCAGCTTCAAGATTTGTTGATGCCTGTAGTGTAGACGGGCCGTTACCCTACGCGATTGAGTATTTCCAATTGTTTCCAATGAAGTGTAAGCAAATGTTGCCGCATGAGGCCGCCTCGAGAAAAAACGTTGCACCCAAAGTCTTTCTTCTGAGCACTCGGTCGTTTTTGTAGAGCGAGTTGAACATAATTGGACTTTTCAGGAATACGCCCGTGAAGTACAAGCTTGATTTGTTTCAGACAGAAACTGACACAAAGACAGTGGAGTTCATTGGTTTGATAAGATCGGACGGCAGACGGTGAGTTGTTCAGACTATTGAACCGTTATCGTCGTACGTGGATCGTCCTCTTGGCTCTAACGGTTAGCGGACTCAGCGGTGAATCCCGCACGAAGTTTGAGGGCAAAAATGATAATAATGGGGAAGAAAACAATATAGTATAGTCGGACACATACATACCAACATATAGATAAAGGTGGGCTGTGATGGGTTATCATTCAACCGCAGTGATACGCTGTCAAGATATCGTTTGTCATATATTGCTACGTGGCTCATCGGAGGTCAAAATTATCTCAGATGCGTCTCGAGGCCACAGCTCGTCCGGATCAGTAAAATCTTACATTCACATAAAGCAGAACATGACATATGGATGAAGACCCATAAAAACCTGCTCATCCAACCGCAAAGTCCCGTCCATCGCTCCATCTGTACATCCGCCACCATCCCTCCATCCCACCTTCCCTTCCTCCATATCGAGGCACAGCTTCTCGATTCAGCCGTGCACTGACCCTCGATTCTCTTCATCCCTTTCCTTTATCTTTAACCCGCATAACATTCATCTCTCTGCAGATTCTCGTGCTCATGTGTTTTCTGGGATCTATGCTTTATGACTTCTGCCGGTTTGTTGTAATTCTGCCGAATCAATATTCCTCAATCGCCTCGTCTGCTTCGGAGAGACTTTGGACCTCAAGAGAACGCAGCTTATAATTGGTTCTGTTGTAACGACTCATATTAAATTAGAAAAATGTGCAAATTAGATTATAGTTTTATTGTCAAAGGATTATTTCATTACATTTTCGATAACATCTTCAAATGGTAATATACGCAAGAAGACTTGGCCTTAACAAAGATATAGATCGCCTGTGGACGTTAATACCTGCTTGTTTTTGGGGTACAGTAATTTGGGTTTGTCCTAGTAAAGTAAGTTAGTAACTCCTCTTAGGTTGGCAGTTGTTATCGGTCACTTAACTAATATTTGTTTTGTTTTTAATAATTTTAAACTGCAGTGCACATCGTTATGACATCATAAAGTGGCCAAAATCTGATCAGCTCATTTTCAGACAGGTTTTTATAGAAATGGATCAAAAAGAGAGAAAATCTTTGTTCCTGAAACTTTCAGAGTCTCTTTCCACAGAGGGGACACATGTTGATGTAGAAGAGACATGAAGAAGAGGGGACACATGTTGATGTAGAAGAGACATGAAGAAGAGGGGACACATGTTGATGTAGAAGAGACATGGAGAAGAGGGGACACATGTTGATGTAGAAGAGACATGAAGAAGAGGGGACACATGTTGATGTAGAAGAGACATGAGGAAGAGGGGACACATGTTGATGTAGAAGAGACATGGAGAAGAGGGGACACATGTTGATGTAGAAGAGACATGAAGAAGAGGGGACACATGTTGATGTAGAAGAGACATGGAGAAGAGGGGACACATGTTGATGTAGAAGAGACATGAAGAAGAGGGGACACATGTTGATGTAGAAGAGACATGAAGAAGAGGGGACACATGTCGATGTAGAGACATGGAGTAGAGGGGACACATGTTGATGTAGAAGAGACATGAAGAAGAGGGGACACATGTTGATGTAGAAGAGACATGAAGAAGAGGGGACACATGTTGATGTAGAGACATGGAGTAGAGGGGACACATGTTGATGTAGAAGAGACATGAAGAAGAGGGGACACATGTTGATGTAGAAGAGACATGGAGAAGAGGGGACACATGTTGATGTAGAAGAGACATGAAGAAGAGGGGACACATGTTGATGTAGAAGAGACATGAAGAAGAGGGGACACATGTTGATGTAGAAGAGACATGGAGAAGAGGGGACACATGTTGATGTAGAAGAGACATGGAGAAGAGGGGACACATGTTGATGTAGAAGAGACATGAAGAAGAGGGGACACATGTTGATGTAGAAGAGACATGAGGAAGAGGGGACACATGTTGATGTAGAAGAGACATGAAGAAGAGGGGACACATGTTGATGTAGAAGAGACATGAAGAAGAGGGGACACATGTTGATGTAGAAGAGACATGGAGAAGAGGGGACACATGTTGATGTAGAAGAGACATGGAGAAGAGGGGACACATGTTGATGTAGAAGAGACATGAAGAAGAGGGGACACATGTTGATGTAGAGACATGGAGTAGAGGGGACACATGTTGATGTAGAAGAGACATGAAGAAGAGGGGACACATGTTGATGTAGAAGAGACATGAAGAAGAGGGGACACATGTTGATGTAGAAGAGACATGAAGAAGAGGGGACACATGTTGATGTAGAAGAGACATGGAGAAGAGGGGACACATGTTGATGTAGAAGAGACATGAAGAAGAGGGGACACATGTTGATGTAGAAGAGACATGAAGAAGAGGGGACACATGTTGATGTAGAAGAGACATGGAGAAGAGGGGACACATGTTGATGTAGAAGAGACATGGAGAAGAGGGGACACATGTTGATGTAGAAGAGACATGAAGAAGAGGGGACACATGTTGATGTAGAAGAGACATGAGGAAGAGGGGACACATGTTGATGTAGAAGAGACATGAAGAAGAGGGGACACATGTTGATGTAGAAGAGACATGAAGAAGAGGGGACACATGTTGATGTAGAAGAGACATGAAGAAGAGGGGACACATGTTGATGTAGAAGAGACATGGAGAAGAGGGGACACATGTTGATGTAGAAGAGACATGAAGAAGAGGGGACACATGTTGATGTCAGTTCCCCCTCTCTAACCCTCGTGTGTTTCCTCTCTCCTCTCAGGACTACCGAGTGAACATCTTCTTGCGGCAGCAGTGGAACGACCCTCGCCTGGCGTACAGCGAGTACCCCGACGACTCGCTGGACCTCGACCCCTCTATGTTGGACTCCATCTGGAAACCTGACTTGTTCTTCGCCAACGAGAAGGGGGCCAACTTCCACGAGGTCACCACCGACAACAAGCTGCTGCGCATATCTAAAAACGGCAACGTGCTCTACAGCATACGGTGAGCGGAGAACACGAGAGGTTTTACGTTTAAGAAAACGTATATTTTATGATATCCAGACTAATTAGTTAAAAGTGCAACAATAGGATCTCACTTTTAATAGTTGTAAAAGACAGAGAACATTATTATTAATTTGGGGACTGACGGCGAGTGATGTAAATACGGTTAGTGGAGAAAATGGAGGTTTAACATCGCAACTAAGAAGATTAGCCCAATTATTACAATCATGGCTTCATGGTGGAGCTTCTTTTCTAATGTCCAGACTCATGTGTTAAAAGTGCAGCAATAGAATTCACTTGTACGAGTTTTAAAAGACAGAGGACAGCATTACTCGTGGAGTTTACACAGCAAGAAGGCAAGGCAAGGCAATTTATTTGTATAGCACAATTCATACATTAATGCAATTCAAAGTGCTTTACAGGATCAAACAGAGAAAACACAATACATTGAGAAGAAATACAAAACACACAAAATAATTAATTAAAAGAGAGAAAACCATGTTTAACAGTTCGAAAATTTGAACATTTAAATTTGAAAAGCCATATAAGAAGAGAACATTTGAGGTGTTACATTCTAATTAAGAATAGAAAAGCCGCATTCAATAATAAGAAGGATTATTAAAATGCTAATATCCAGACTCATGTGTTAAAAGTGCAGCAATAGAATTCACTTGTACGACTTTTAAAAGACAGAGTACATTATTACTTGGGAACTGTAGATGGCAATTGGAGAAAACGTCTATTACAAAAGAAAGTCTCATTATTAGAAGGGTTGCTGCAGGAGGGAGTGTCTTGCTAGTGTCCAGACTAATGAATTAAACACAGCAATATAATTCACTTGAAAATATCTGTGAAAAAAAGCCTTTATTAAAATTCAGTCAGACAACTCACGTGTTCCTTTAACATGTTTATTAGAAGCAGCATATAGCTGAGTTTGGCGTGTAGGCTCGGGCCTCATCACCCCATGAATATACATAGCATGATGAGTGCTGATCAAATAACTAACCCCCGAGCCTACAGGTGGAAGCTGGGGTGGAAGCTGGGGTGGAAGCTGGGGTGGAAGCTGGGGTGGAAGCTGGAGTGGAAGCTGGGGTGGAAGCTGGAGTGGAAGCTGGGGTGGAAGCTGGGGTGGAAGCTGGGGTGGAAGCTGGGGTGGAAGCTGGAGTGGAAGCTGGGGTGGAAGCTGGAGTGGAAGCTGGGGTGGAAGCTGGGGTGGAAGCTGGGGTGGAAGCTGGGGTGGAAGCTGGAGTGGAAGCTG
Source organism: Chaenocephalus aceratus (assembly GCA_023974075.1). Classification (NCBI taxonomy): domain Eukaryota; kingdom Metazoa; phylum Chordata; class Actinopteri; order Perciformes; family Channichthyidae; genus Chaenocephalus; species Chaenocephalus aceratus. The sequence goes on from JAMFTG010000222.1 coordinate 27,550, forward strand.
GGGTGGAAGCTGGAGTGGAAGCTGGGGTGGAAGCTGGGGTGGAAGCTGGAGTGGAAGCTGGGGTGGAAGCTGGGGTGGAAGCTGGGGTGGAAGCTGGGGTGGAAGCTGGGGTGGAAGCTGGGGTGGAAGCTGGAGTGGAAGCTGGGGTGGAAGCTGGAGTGGAAGCTGGGGTGGAAGCTGGGGTGGAAGCTGGGGTGGAAGCTGGGGTGGAAGCTGGGGTGGAAGCTGGAGTGGAAGCTGGGGTGGAAGCTGGAGTGGAAGCTGGGGTGGAAGCTGGGGTGGAAGCTGGGGTGGAAGCTGGGGTGGAAGCTGGGGTGGAAGCTGGGGTGGTGGTGGGGCAGCGAGCAGCAGCGACGTAGAGGTAGCTGCAGCAATAGCAGCAGCAAGCACTGCACGGAGAGAGATCCGGCAGGTTAAATAGAGCGGCGTATTAGGAGACTCTGTTGGTTGGTTGTAGAGCGGCAAGGGGCGTTGTGTATGAATGCAGCATAAGTGCTCGAGTTGACTGCCTGAACTAGCTCGCAGGCTTCGCCCCATTTATGGCTGCAAGATGTAGTATTTCGCTAATATCTCAATATCTAGACTCAATCAATCAATAGATTGAAGGTGCAACAATATAATTGTAGTCCAGTACTACTCAGGGAAAGTAGACGGCGAGTGGAGAACATGGGAGTCTTTATATCGCAACTATGAAAAATAGCCCAATTATTAAAATGATTGCTGCAGAATGGAGAAAGTTGCTAATATCCAGACTAATTTGTTAAAAGTGCAACAATACAATTATCTTTTAAGAGTTGTAAAAGACAGTACATTATTATTATTACTTGGGAACTGTAGACGGCAATTGGAGAAAACGCCAGGTGTTACCTTCCTATTACAACAAAAAACCATTATTAGAAGGATTGCTTCAGAAATTAGAATCTTGCTAGTATTCTATTTATTTTATTAAAAGTGCAACAATAGAATTAACTTGTACGAGTTGTAAAAGACAGAGGACAGCATTACTCGTGGAGTTTACACAGTAAGAAGAGAACATTTGAGGTTTTACATTCTAATTAAGAATAGAAAAGCCTCATTCAATAATGAGAAGGATTATTAAAATGCTAATATCCAGACGCATGTGTTAAAAGTGCAGCAAGACAATTAACTTCGAGCAGTTGTACAAGATGAGTGGAGAAAATTATTTTTGCAATACAACGGTGGACAAAAAAGGGTCGTTATTAAAAAGATTGCTGCAGAATTGAGAATCTTGCTAATATCCAAACTAATTCATTAAAAGTGCAACAATAAATTGAACAGCGGGAAAAGCCACATTAGCCCTGATGGAGAGGAAAGATCATTTAAAAGAGATTTAACAGTAATAGCAAAGTTTGGGGTCACAGCAGGACATGGAGAAAGTCTGGAGGCTATATTGAAACATTCAGACCTTCATCTTGTGCTTTGGAGTGCTCTTATGGAGCGGTGCAGGGATGATGTATTTACCAGGAAGTAGGCTGCTGGTTCCCTCGACACAAAAGCAACGGGATTTCTCCAGAGGATTTAGGAAAATTGTAAAAAATAAGATCTGTGGAAAACGAACCTGTTTGATAAATGTACGTTTTGTTCAGCCGGATAATCTCCACTACCCTACTTTTCTAGTGTTCGAATCATAAATCTAGTCCCCAGAAGCAAAATGCTAATGTTATGCTATAAAGGAACTACAGCCGGGTCGCTGCTTCAACGTCACGCCAACTTCAGATCCATATTCAAACACACAGATTGTAAATGGAACGAGTTGAAGCGTTTGCTTGAACAGTCTGCAGGAGGCAGGGACTGGCTTTCAAGCAGAACAGAAACTAACTTAGAGGAGTGTTCACGTGTTCGGCGTAATGACGTACAACGGCCTCCACGACTTCTGTAGTCCTATTCAGCCACTTGGTAACAACCATCGTTTTTTTTTTCACTGCTGATGATTTAATGTCGTAGAACAAATCGTGATCCGTCTCTTCACTTTGTCTCAACCACAGACCTTAATTCAGGCTATTTTCCAAAATCCTATGGAGAGATCCCATTGGCTCTGAGACCAGGGAACAGGAAGTGGAGAAATGCTGACTCACTTCCTGGTTTTAGGACTCGTCATTGCACCACTCTATTGCGTCAAAGTTCTACGTTTTTATTTCCTCCAGAGCACTACTTCCTCTCTTTTTTCATATCTCTGAGACTTCCCATTCAAGGCTGATATCCAGACTGATTTGTTAAAGGTGCAACAATATAATGTAACTTTTAGAAGTTGTAAAATACATAATACATTCTTACTCAGGAACTGTAGACGGCAAGTGAAGAAAACGTCAGGTTCTATGTTAAAAAAAAGCCTCATTAGAATCTGCTAGCAGGAGAGGAAATGCAGAAAGTCTGGAGGTTATATTGAAACGATCAGTTATGAAACTGATAGAAAATGACTGCTCTGACTTCCTGTTTATTGCATCCCAAAGACCTTCATCTTGTGCTTTGGAGTGCTCTTATTGCGTCAAAGTTGGACGTTTTCATTTCCTCCAGAGCACTACTTCCTCTCTTTTTTCATATCTCTGAGACTTCCCATTCAAGGCTCTCAGAGTTATAGCCGCCTTCAGCCGGCAAACCTTTTAGCCGCGGCCGCCTCCTCCCCCTCTTCTTCGCTTTTATTGCCTCTGGTCAGGGGCGAATGAGAACGAGACGCGGCAGCCATGGAAATCTACTCAGCTTGTTGGTATTCCTGCAGCGAATCTAATCCGTCATCAACCTCACCTTCATGTCCAGCCGCACGAGTGAGATTGATCCTTTATAAATATCTCCAGAAAAGGGATGAAACCTCTGCCTCTTTCATTTGTTAAACTTGACAACATCAGAGCGAACCACTCGTTGATCAGCTTGATCTCGGAGACGACAGAAAGCTCGGGATATTAAACCGTCCCGAGGGAAGACGGAGAAAGTGGGCTCTTGTAAATTATGTTTACTCTGTTTTTGTATGTTTATCGCTCAACGGTGGAGCAGAGCGAAGAGGAGTCGTGACCGATGGCGACTCCGAGATGAAAGTGAACTCTGTGAGATTGGAAAACTAAATTCATATGTAGTCAAATCTCCGGCTGTTCTTCCGAAGAAATAGGAGGGATCAATCTGAGATGAAATGTGGTCCCAAGTGAGCATATAGGGTGCTATATCAAAAAGAACATCTATCAAACTGTAATTAAAAAAAATCTTGTACACAGTCATAGTTTTAGGAAAAATGACTTAATACTAAATGACACTTTATTTTAAGATGGTCTAATATGTAATCTTTGAATTCACCAGCAGCTGTGCAGTAATGACGTATTTTTGTAGGCGGACCCGTACATTTGCATCAAAAGGATTCACTCGAATAAAACTAATGGGTTTTTTCCAGAGCATTTTGGATTTTGTTGCAGAAAAAAAGATATGTGGCAAACATACGTTTAAACATTTTGTTCAGCCGGATAATCCCTACACATTAACACCAATTCATGATTTTTGAAGTAATAAGCTAATGTTGGGCTATAAAGGAACTACAGCACGGTCACATGACTTCACGTCACCACCGCTAAGCTAAAGGAGGCTAATGATGGGCTATAAAGGAACTAGAGCACGGTCACATGACTTCACGTCACCACCGCTAAGCTAAAGGTGGCTAATGTTGGGCTATAAAGGAACTACAGCACGGTCACATGACTTCACGTCACCACCGCTAAGCTAAAGGTGGCTAATGTTGGGCTATAGAGGAACTACAGCACGGTCACATGACTTCACGTCACCACCGCTAAGCTAAAGGCGGCTAATGTTGGGCTATAAAGGAACTACAGCACGGTCACATGACTTCACGTTGTTAGGGAATAATTTTGTCTTAACTTAAGATATTTGACCTTTCGGCCTGTTGACATTTACGACGAAGCTTAAGTCTGTTATCTGTCTTAAGGAATGGGAAGTCTCAGCTATTGCTGACATTATCAGTTTTATGACCGGTCAACTCTCGGTCACAAGAGCCATAGAGTCAGATGAGTGATTCAGTGTCTCCAGGTGTTCACGGATACCTTCCCCCAATATGCCGATTAGCTCTCGGTAAACTAGTTAAAGGGTCTACCAAGATGCGAGGCTGATCAGATTTTGACATGGCAACCCACCCGTGCAGTCAGAACCTTTGACTGTGTGACTTGTGATGTGAATTTCTCCGGCCGATGCTTGTATTAAATCTCAGTGTTTGACATCAGAACTCCTGCTCGTCCCGTGTCTCCTTCATGAGTCGGTGACTCCCACTGCATTGCTACACAGAAGTTTCCTCCACACACGTCACCACCGCTAAGCTAAAGGCGGCTAATGTTGGGCTATAAAGGAACTACAGCACGGTCACATGACTTCACGTCACCACCGCTAAGCTAAAGGCGGCTAATGTTGGGCTATAAAGGAACTACAGCACGGTCACATGACTTCACGTCACCACCGCTAAGCTAAAGGTGGCTAATGTTGGGCTATAAAGGAACGAAAGCACGGTCACATGACTTCACGACACCACCGCTAAGCTAAAGGTGGCTAATGTTGGGCGTGATGACGTTTAGTCGTCTCATTTAGACACTTGTTAGCAACCTCCGTTTTTAAATCCGCCAGTGGGGTATTTAGTGACGTGTTTCATGTACTACGCCCACTGTATTGGTCTTACAATGAAAGGGCCTATATTTATATCTATCTATCTATCTATCTATCTATATATCTATATATCTATCCATCTATATCCTGCATTAGTAGTGCCTGTTTTTATGTACTCTATCTCAAGTAGAACAAAATCTCGTAGTAAAAAGAAAGGCTCCAACTAAACTAAAGTCAGCATTTGGCATTTAGGTGTCACGCGATGCAGCACACAGGAAAACCACGGAGCTGTTCTCAGAAAGAAAGGGAGGCTTCATCATGTGTGTGTAATACATATTCAGCA